>CM040985.1:6196758-6211840 GCA_022985145.1 Pangasius djambal | reverse complement strand
TCAGCAAACCAAACGGTTCTTCAGGCTGTCCATATGGGGCCCCAGCAGCAGCGAGCGAACTCAACCGATGAGAACTCCAACCAGAAGTAGGGCATCAGGATGGGTCAAGCAGCGAGGAGGAGCAGAAGGGGTCAGGATCACTGGCATCTCAGAAGTAGCATGTGTAGCTCGACAGAGAGTGAGGGAGAGAAAGAGATGGAGAGAGGAAGAGAAGAGAAGAGTAAATCATTACAGTGTACAAGTCCCTGTGAATGAGCTGTTCCTATAAAAATGCTAACGTGTTAGTGTGCGCGCATTAACATTAACCTGCGATTTGCAGCTGCACTACTGTCACTACTGCTATTCTAGAAAATGAATCAACGCCTCCTGACGTCAGAACTCTACAGCACTGTGGTATAAAATATAACACTATGTGCTTTGATACTTCGATTTCTATTCCAAACATCCCCGCTGCCTTTAACACCTGTATCATGTTTTGTAAAAGTATTATGAGGTCTTTCCGGAAATAAGGATATACTGTAAGACTTAACACGTTAAATATGTGTTAAGGGATGAAGACTGCTTTATAAACAAAAGTACCATTAGCATGGCTAATTAGCGCAAATTTCATCTGAAGGCAGATGAGCTGATAAACATGATTTTTAATGATCAAAAGAATCAGTAAATATGATGCTTTCAATGCAAACATTCTCTTAGCAAGTACAAATATCTTGAATAAAGGCAAATCCAACTCTTATTTCTCTTTAATAGATGTTTTTAAATGTATAGTATAGGATTATTAAGCCTATTTCTGTATATTTTTGAAATGATCCTATTCTATTTCTAGAAAGAATCAAATTATCTGTCAATAGAATAATCAATATTAAGCTTGAAATTAGTAAATATGTCTAGAAATAGGCGTAAATAAGTCTTATATTTGTTATGTAATAATCTCATAATGAGAAATATTAGATAAGATTTCCTTTATGCATGATATCTTCCATACGATATCATTTTTTCAGTTCTGGAATTGTTTTTTTTTATGATCAACGTTAATAGAACTGAAGTCAAAACCCTGTTCATCGTGAGCCTTAATGTGCAAAGTACTCATGTGTGACACAAAAAGGTCAAAACTGAATCTTACATGAGGTGGTGAACACGGTCGCCTTTCTGGAGAAGTTAAAATGATGCGTCAGGGTGTGGAAAAAAACATCTCAGAGTCAGGCCCAGTCGCCATGGGAACGTGTGAAAATGTCCTCTAGGCTCAGAGGCGACTGAATGAAGGTGATCTGAAGATTAATACTCGCTGAGAGTGAGGTTTAACTACGCCGCACTCTGGGATTTATCACCATGAACCTGCCAGGTGAATTGGATGAGAAGACATTAGTGTAGCTGAATTTTAAATAATAGATTAAAGAATAAAACAAAGCCACCGGCTCTTTTGTGACGCTCGTCGACGTTCGTGTCTCAGCTTCGAGAGGGTTTGGAGGTGAACTTCTGTGGACGGGGTGGATTTTCAATCCAGCTGTTGATTCTCTTCATAGTGTAGCAGCACCACAGCGCTGCTGAACTCTCGACTCTGATTGGTTCCAAGGTGTTGATTAATTTTCCATAACAGCAGCTCTGACAGTAGTGCAGCTGCACATCACAGGTTTATATTAATGCACTCAGTCTTATGTGTGAGGGAGACTCAAGAATGAAGGAAGCTCCTCATAAACAGATTAAAAACATGTATAATTTGATATGTTTCATGAATGGGAGGGGGAAGTGGATGCAAATGCAGTTTAAAGTTTTAATTAAGAGACTGGCAAAAAAGGCAAAGGTGGTCGGCAAACGATAATGAGACAAAATCCAGAATCGCGAACGAGATACAAAACAAAGTCAAAACCAGAATAACAATGCACAGGAATAAAGGCGTGGTAAGTTCAGGCAGATGCACATTGAGCGTTACTTCGCTAAGTGAAGGTGTGAGTGGAGTCCTTAAATACTGTGCGGACTTTACTGGGAACAGGTGTATGATTAGAAGTCTGGTGACTGTGAGCGAGACTCTGTGTGTTGGGAAGTGTAGTCCTTGGCGGCCATGTGTGTAGGCCGCGGTATGTTCTGGGAAACGGAGTTCCTTTTGATTCCAGTGTTAACCTGACCATGGTGAAGCTTTCTGTAAGGAGACGTTTATTTAACCTTTATGGAAGGAGTCTCCAGTGTCAGTGCTTGGTAACAGTCAGAAGAGTTGAAACTTTAAGGTTTGTCAACATCCTCAAGACAGACGTTTTCCATTTTCTCCATAACATGACAAGCTTTTTTCATCTTATTTAAGATGACTGCTTCTTTGTGTGTGGGGGGGTGGGGGGTGCGGGGGGCTGTACCACCACCACCACCACCACCATTCTTCGAAGGACCATTGAAACATTGTTATTTAGCTGTTTCACAAAGTAACGTTCCATGCAGTATACAAACCGATACAAACTGTTTCTCAGTTTCTCATGTTCTCCTCATACCCTGTTTTGGTTGGTTACTTCCTGTTTACCATTGAGGCATGTTTTTGACTTTTTGCATGTCAGACCTGCGAAACTGAAACCATGTGTGTAAAGAGGCCTAAAGTGAAGGCGGGCTGCATGCTCAAACCCAGATTTATACGAAGTAAGGAAGTGTAATCAAACCCATCAGCTTTCTCACAACACACAAAAGCATGTTGGTGAACATTATCACTCTCACTCTCTGTCAGGAGGGAGTAGGAACTGCAATCCATCACCATTTTCATTTCCCTCCATGTTTTCTTAAACACGTACCATGGAATAAATCTCAGAGGTGCACCGTCATAAACAGAACATTCTTGCTGTTATTAAATTATAATTTATTACTCGGCCTATAGGGTTTGAGCCCAATCAATCCTGTTCATGTCATGCAGCAATGCTGTGGACTTGAATATTAATCACACTCGTGCTCCGGTGTAATTTAGCCATCATTGATCCCTCTTATAAGCTTGTTTGTTTTCATTAAGATCTGCCACATCTCTCTCTCTCTCTCTCTCTCTCTCTCTCTTTCTCTCTCTCTCTCTTTTGTGCTGCACAGGGTTAATGCGAGCTTTAACCAACTGGGACTGCACATTAATCTCACTTTCCCTAAAGCAGAAAATACATTCTCGACTGCATTCAGACAGTTGCAGGAACTTTCCCCAAGGTCAACATTTCATCAGCTGGAGTTAATGGCTATCTATGAGTCACATCATGTCTGGCTCAAAAAAAAAAAAAAAAACACACACTGCATGGATAAATAAAACAGTATATGTCTGATGATTTAGCATTAGAGCACATGCATGCGGTCAGGTTCGTTCAGTTTGAATACAGCTGTCAAAACTCTATTAGAATAAATCATAGATTACCTGCAAAAGCAAACAGTAGATTTTTGGTCTCTGAGCACATCCAGCTCTGTGCCGCCCTGTCACACCTGCCGTATTAATGTAATATCATTATCATAAAAACATTATTGTAATATATATCCATTACTGACACCTGCTTTCTATCAGCACATGTAATCATGTTTGATTAACAGGAAAAAGTGTTGGCCAGAACACCTTTTGTGCTGAAAAAAAAAAATCTCAGTCAACATGCATATCGTAACCATGACAACGCTCTTCCCAATCCTAACTAGTATCAGCTGACTAACTAGCCTAGCTTGCTGTCTAGATTAGATTTATTGTTATCAGTAATGATAGTGAAATAAAGAAAATAATGAAATAATAGCTGCTTTAATTCTGGTGATTGAAGGGTTTTTTTGCCTTCGCTGTAACTATTGCTGTTTTTTTTTTTTCACACTGTAACGAATGATGGGACCATTCCGATTGTACCAGCTAATTAGCTAGCTTATTTATTAACAACAAAGATTAGATTGATTCCTCAATATTTATCTTAACTATGGTAATCGCACAAATCTCTTTCTAACAAGATGCATTTTTCACCAGCACTCTGCACTCCGTGTTTGTTTTTTTATTGCTTGACTCCAACTTGCCTCCGGATTGGTCGGAAGGTGAAATCTAAAAATGGCTTGACGTCAGTCAGTGTTTTTGCACTTTTTAAAAGCAACTGCTTTCTGTCCACCTTGCAACCGCTTCCTGTAGGATTACGTGAAAAAAAAAAAACATGCTGGGGGTTGTGGGTGGAAAAAAACAAGTGTGAAAGCAGCCTAAATAAACCAATGCCCGAGACTTGCACCTACAATCAGCTTGAGTTTGTGCGTCTTCTTACATTTTAGTCTTGTGTAGCTCTTGTTAAGCCTGACCTGTCCTGTCCCTTTTTAGTCTGTGTGTTATTAATTGCCTCTATTCCTATTGGTCTGATTATGTCAAGGCCTAGTTACTTCCACATTTGTCCATTTCAGATATCTTGTTAAATCTAGTCTCCTAATGTTATCTCTTGCTCCTTAGTTTAATTTGCTGTAGACTTTTTTCATTAGCTTTGGTGCAAAAACAGTAATATCAAGTGAAAGTATCTTAAACATAGTCGAATGTATTTAATATTTCTCATCATGGGATTATGATTATGACTATGATAATGTCAAGCTTTAAACTGTCTCATTCTAATGACACATCATTTAATATAGAAATAAATGCTTGAAAATGAAAAGCAGAATGATCTTCTGCCAGGAAATGTTAATCAGTACTGTAGGATTAATAATCTTATAAGTATTTAATGATAATCTAACATTTTTTTTCCCGTTCTATTCTCTGAATGTTTCGAACAAAATTTGAATGAAGAAATTATTCAAATTATTCATACTTAAAAGTATGAATGGAAAGACTCCTTTTTATCTGAATCATAAACAATGCAAAACAATCTGTATTTTTTGTCTGTATGAAACAAAATAAGTCAAAAAAAACTTCTAAGAACAAAAACAAATTTTGCTAAAGGTTTACCATATCTTGAAATTTTTAATTTAAAAATTAATACATTAATACATCCAAAAATGTGATTGAATAAACAAAGTCTCTGACCCAGGGAAAATGATCGACTGAAACATAATGCGCCCGTAGCAGCGTCCGAGGCTTCGTTTTGACTGGAAATAGAGCTCCAAAGTCGGCTAAAATGCTTTCACGGGCAGAGAGTAGATTGCAGCGGCGCGGAGCTGGTGCCATTTGAAAGCAACCAAAGAGCTATTTTTTACTGTTATAACGTGGTTATGTAAAATTATAACCTATAATGCGTGTCAGTCGTCGTGATCTGGAGCTATCGGTCACTTCACAAGTGCAGGTGATTCCTGGTAATATCACAGGTTCACCATGAAAGAACATGATCATGTGACCAGTGGGCTCTCTATATATTTTACCTCTTTGGGTTTTGCAGATCTGGTGTTCAAGCAATGCAAATGCATAATTTACATGCATAATTAATAGAATGCTGACTATTCCACAATGCCACGTTGTCACATTTTTGCAGAAGGGAGACACAATGTGTTATAAATGTAAATTTAATTAAAAATAAGACTTCAGGTATTAAAATCCTTTATATGGGCTTCATAAATAATAATACATAATAAATAATAAATCCATAATTCATTTTAATACAAATAGACTCAGCATTCAGTTACACCTATAAAAAGTAGACAAGGTAATAAAGTACTGGCGAAAATTGTGTGCACCTGCCATCTTACCTTTTCTATCTACTTCTAGTAGGAGCCTGGAACTGAATGCTCAGTTTATTTGTCCTTAAATGTTTATGGAGCCTAATTCCAATACAGCCTCCTATTTATAGTCCATATGCCAGCCAAATGAAGCATTTTAACTCTCACAGACTAAAGTGTAACCCTGCTGAAGCACTGTGTGTACCTTCTGC
Source organism: Pangasius djambal (assembly GCA_022985145.1). NCBI lineage: Eukaryota > Metazoa > Chordata > Actinopteri > Siluriformes > Pangasiidae > Pangasius > Pangasius djambal. Next base: position 6,206,033 of record CM040985.1, on the reverse strand, counting down.
CACTTTCTCAAAGCATCTAGAATGTGCTGGTAGTAAAAATAAGCTAAGATTTCAGTTTTTAAAAAAAATGACAGCAACGCCGTATCTCAGTCAGAACTGATAATTGATGTTTGTTGCTCTATCGATCTTGTATAGGGAACAAAGTTGCATAAAACCTCCAATATCATCTTACGCCGTCATCTTTCATAAATTTCTCCGTCAGTGCTTTATAAAATGTCCGTGCAGCACTTATGAATGTGTTATAAAGGCACGCTTTCAATAAATTGTTACCAGATGTTTTCATTTTAAGTCATTCCTACAGCATTAGTTTCATTTTCGCTCCTATTTACCTTGTTCTTTTTTTCCCCCTAATGCTATAAGTACTACTTATAAAAGCAGCACTTGATTATGCTTCATGCCTGAATAATTTGTTGTGTTGTTTGACATTGGGGGCCAAAAACAGAGGAATAATACTGCACACTCTGATTAGAGCACATCTGCCAGATTAAACTCTAATAATAATAATGCATGCTTTGTTTTCAGTGGCTTATTCACTGATGTGACGTCTGTGATTTTTAGAGTCGAGTGCATCTGTTTCACAAACACACAGCTTTTTACGTCCTTTCACCTTCATCTCTAAGTCAGCACTAACGCAGCTAATAAACAGAATAACGGTAAGGAAGATAGACGTGTATTCCATTAGCTTCATTAAGCAGGTAGTTGTAATACCTCCATGACTTTGCTTTTTATGAGGACGCAGTAAGTGAGTCGTGGCTGCCAAATTATATGAAAGTTTCTTTGAGTAATGACCTCGAGACCTTTCTACACATTATACTTACTATGGTACATTCCATAATATATTCTATATAAAATACAAAACATTTTATATAAATGTATAATACATTTTAAAATACGAATAATATCAAATATCTCTAATATTCTAGTGTAAAAATAAATTGTACATAATTTAAAAAAAAACTTAAAAATAAAAAATGTATACTACACTATATGTATAATATTGTAGTGTAAATATAAAACATATCTAATAAGTGTAAAAATCCAAACAATATAAAATATCTATAATATAATATTATAGATATTATATTATATTACAGAAATGAATATTTTAAAAAATCTGGTATGTTTTTACCAATATAAAATACATATAATAAATACATTTTAAATATAAATAGCATAAAATATATTGAACAATACATTTTTTTTTACATTCAAATATATGTGATAAATTCTTTGTTAATGAATTTATTTTTGGTAATGGGGATCATTTAGGCCAAGAGCATCTCCATACCTAAAGAAAGATTTCAGTATTAGACTGAAATGTAGATTTGTTCTAAGAAAGAGAGAAGGCAGCGCATAGTCGGAGGAAGTGCCAAGAACTCTCTCACTATTCATATAGCTCCCTAGAGTGTAGTGCACTTCATTTAAGGGAGGGAGAAAATGGCTAATAATGATGTGCATGAACAAATCTTAATCCTGATTTCATTTCGCAGCACAGTGGCACCACGCAGACTTGCAGATCAGTGTAATCGCAAATTAAATCTGCCTGATAGTCTCCTGTGTCGTTCCTCTGCAGCTCTACGGCTCTGTCCCGAACGTTAGCCTGCGATAGAACAGTTATTAGAAATCATTTGGACATGAATGCTGAGGAAGCTTAAAAGAACTTCTCTGAGGAGTTGATAAAAAATAAAATGCTATAACGTTGTTTAATGTACATTGACGCAGAGGATAAATAGCTTGACAGCTAATCATGTCACATCCATGCTGCTACAAATACTTATTACTATACACAGGCTGCTACTCTCATGTTGACACTATTTCAGCTACTTACTCTTGTAATATTTGCACTATTGTCACTAGGTCACTTTTAAACAGAACTGCGTACTGGTCGGCGTTGTAGTCATTGTACTGTCTTGTTCTGTCTTGTGCTGGCTGCATACGTTTGCACTTGTGCACTTTATGTATAAATTATGTAGTCCCTTGTAGTTCTGTGTTGTTCTGTGTTTGTCTTGTGTAGCACCTTGGTCCTGGAGAAACGTTGTTTCGTTTCATTATGTACTTGTATATGGCTGAAATGACAATAAACTCCACTTGAACTTGACCTTGAACTTGAATCCACCAAACACAGTTCATCCCCAAGCCTCCAGAGGGCACACTACAACGTATGTTTGAAGTTCTTCTTCATTTATCCCACTCGTTTCCTGTGTTTGTGCACACCTGTTTTCAGTTTCACCCTTGATTAATCCTTCTGTGTTTTCTCCCCTCAGTTGTTGTTTTGGTAGAATGTGTTCATGTTTGGTTCTTAGTTTTTGATTTGTGCAGTTTATGTACACTTAATGGCCAGAAGTTTGGAGACGCCTGACCCATGTGTGCTTGTTGAACATCCCATTTCAGATTTCTTCCCCCTTTGCTGTTATAATAACCTCCACTTTTACTGAAAGACTTTCCACTAGATTTTGGAGTGTGGCTGTGGGGATTTGTGATCATTCAGCCACAGGAGCGTTAGTGAGGTCAGGCGCTGATGTTGGGTGAGGAGGTCTGGGGTGCAGTCAGTGTTCCAGTTCATCCCGAAGGTGTTCATTGGGGTTGAGGTCAGGACTCTGTGCAAGACACTTGAGTTCTTCTACTCCAGTCATGTCTTTATGGACCTGCATTGTGTACAGGAGTATTATCATGCTGGAAGGTTTGGGCTTCTTAGTTCCAGTGAAGGGAAATTGTAAAACTACAGCATACAAAGACATTCTATACAATTGTGTGCTTCCAACTTTGTGGCAGGAGTTTGGGGAAGAACCACATATGGCTGTGATGGTCAGGTGTCCACAAACCTTCGGGCACATAGTGTACCTTGCCATGACTTGTATGATTTGTAATTTGTTTATTTCTGAAATCCTGTGTTTGCATCTGCTTCCAAACTGTAACGTCACCAAATTAGCCTCACCTAACTGTCTTGCTAGCTAGCTAATATTACACTCCTGTGTAGAGCTCCAGCACTTGTTGCTTTGTCAACTTGTAACAAAGCAACAGTCACAAAATTTATCAACGTTCGCATACGACCGTTATTTCTTCATTTTTTTCTTTTTTTTCCCTTAGAATTCGTGCTCTAACTTTTCCCCCTGCAGTGCACTTTATTTCTCAGGGCCTTTATGCTCCCATTCCACCTGCCTGCACCTCCCCAAGAGGAGCCTGCCTCAGACTTTGGGATCCACTGCATGCTTATAGCTCCGTTAGTGGATGGAGGTCTGGCACAGTGACCTGTACAGTAAATAAACCTGAGAAAATGTTGATTAATGAACAGACAACTAAGCAAATACATTATAATACATAATAAATTAAGCTTTATCTTTTTGTAATCTGCACATTTAAGTAAAAAATAAAGCACACTGTGTCGAGCTGTTATTGGAAAATAATCACCTACAGGGTGGAGTTACTGTTTCCTATAAGAGCAAGTGATTTTATTCCTCTTATACCACAGCAATTTGGCAATGCTTTGTAAACCTGTTTATTATTAGTGTTAGATTATGGAGATCGGCCATCATACAAGTTCCTGTGAACTAGGCGTTACTATAGAAACCATAACATACACATTAATATAAACCTGCAGTTTATAGCTGGTGCTACTGACAGTGATGCTGTTATAGAAAATTAATCAATACCTTCTGACCAAACAGAATGAAAAAATTAAAAAAGAAGCAAAAGAAGTAAAAATTAAAAAACAAACATGAGTTACTCAAGAAACTTGAATCTGGAGGAACTGAATTAAAAAAAAAAATTTTTTTTAAAGTGCCCATTTAAAAAAAAAAAATCTTTTCTTTCTGCTAAGAATACCTGTTGACAGAGGCTTATTGTGTGGAGGTTTGTAAAAAAAAAAAAAAGAAATATATATATATATATATATATATATATATATATATATATATATATATATATATATATATGGAGTTCACTGGATTGTCTTGTTTTTTTGCTCCAAAATTGAGTCCAGTAACAGCGCTTTCTCTTCCTCTGTCACTTTTAATCTGTATATTTTTACCATAAAATGAGGTGAATGGGTTTTTTTTCTGCACATCTGACACCCTTGCACAAAGTAATGTTTACTTTTTGGCCTCCATTAAATGGATAAAAAGCATCTATTTTGGTGTGTGAAGGCCTTTCAGACCCAATGTAAGCTCTCAGTATGACTAACGCTGTAACACTCCAAAATAACAAGCAGTCTTGTAGGAATGAATTGTGAGTAAGCACTCGAGCTTCGAGACATTTCTTAAAATGACTAGTAAAAAAAAAAAAAAAAACACTACCTAAATAGGAAGTTCAGCAGTTAGGAAAGTAGATGAGGCTTCGTGCTTGTGCAAGTCCAAACTATTTAATCTGCAGTTTAAACCAAACTTCAGGATAAAATGTTGTAAGAAAAACTCGAAAGTGTTGGGTGTTGATATTGAATGGGAGCGCTATAAAAAAAATTCTACTACCTAGAATGCCATGTCTCTTTCAGTAAACAGAAAAGCAGCACTTGTCAGCTCTTTTGTTCTAACCACACAAAAACTTGTCCCTTGTACACAAATACAACCCTTTAATTTATTTATTTTTTTTTGGTTGGTGCAATATTTGCTTAGTGTATTTACCATGGGTGAAAATTACTTAAGCAATTGTTCTTCATCCCTATACTCGTACTCTTACTTAATTATATTTAAAAATGTACTTTTTACTTGTTACATTTTAATTTAGACTTTCAAAGTACTCAGTACAAATCTTGAAGGTTTCCTCTTCTCTCGTATAGCCAATGACTGCATGCTATTTATATTTATATTTATATTTATGGCATTTGGCAGACACTCTTATCCAGAGTGACATTTATTTCATTTATACAGGTGAGCAGTTGAGGGTTAAGGGCCTTGCTCAAGGGCCCAGCAGCTTAGCAGTGCTGGGATCTGAACTCACAACCTTGCGATCAGCAGTCCACGGTCTTTGTATGGGTGCAGTTTAGCGTCCAGTCATTTCTGTTTAGCATCCAATCAAGTTGATTAATGTAAAAAAAAAAAAAAAACTCAAGAATCATGGCAATTCATCATCTGAGGCGACCTTGTCGTACTACACAATGTAGTTAGAGCTATCTGTGTGTTTGTGTGTGTGTGTCTGTGTGTGTGTGTGTATAATCCACCTCAGTAAAAAGTTTCAATATGCTGCAGAAAGCTAAGACTCCGTCTCATTTGAATAAGCATGCTGAGGTAAGTTTTGCTAATTTGCTTCCATTAACTGGTTATATATAACTAAGCCTTTAACTACGTTTTCTTCGCTAATGCCAATAGACTAGCATCAATTTCAGTAGCTACTGTATAACAAACTGGTTGGACAGCACACCAAATTAGTCATGCGTATGTGCAGCACACGTAGAGATTCAGGCAAAACGGCGTAGTTGCTTATATCAGTTTTTAGATAAGTACTTAAAGTTGCTTTTCACTTGAAAACATAACATTCGTTTAATTTCATCAGTTAAAAACTATACTATACAACGGGTATTTACTTCTAGTTTCAAGTCATTTTGAAATAAAAAAGAAAGAAAGTATTCATGTTTATTATTTGCACTTTTGTATTTCATGTGCTTTTTCTCAGTCACCTCTGATGAAGTGTTACGGAGGTCTCAGCGAGGCGGGCTTAAAGAAATTAGCCTAAATAGACACCAAAATTATGGGCGTGTTACTCTGTGCAATGACTTTACCTGTCTGTCTCTAATAGGCTGCATGAATCTACAGTCAGGGCTAGAAAGAAATCAGCCCCAGCCTTCTAATTCATGTGTGTATTTTTCTTAGAACCGTTCATCATGGTGGTGGTGTTCTTGGTTCTACAAATGTTTAATAAATAAATAAATAAATAATTCAAGTCACTGTTTACCAGCAAATGAGATGAAATGGATGCCAAAAATTGATGCTTTTTTTTTTTTTTATTTCTTTTTTGCAAACAGAGAGCATAGCCCTGCTAGCACATTTATACCATTATTGAGTCCTGGGTGAAATAAAAAGCACGAATACGTTTAAAAAAAATATCGTACTTTGTTACTTCCCAGCTTTGATTGACACTTATGTAGAAGTCTGAACACGGCACCCTCATATATTTGCAGTTACACAGATGAAGAAAAGTATAAATCAGGGCTATGTTGTATGTGTGTCTGCCGCTGAATAAATGAGTAAGAATTACACAATACGGCTTATTCTTGAAACCTGTAAGTGTGGCCTCACATACAGATATCAAAATCCATCTTTTATACAGCTCAATAATCTTAAAATGCACGTTCCATCAGTGAACACAGGGGACAGAAATAGCACGAGAACACAGGGCCATTAAGTGTTAGAGCTGCTCATGTAGTGTGTGACAGACGCTAAAGCTGTTTGAAGTGTTAATGAAGTCAGGAAGAGAGTTGACGCTGGGAGACAGCACTGATAACAAAAGCCTGAACTGAACCTGGAGCTGGCTTTTAAATGGATTCTTAAGTGCATATAATTGTTAGCTTTATTTGCTCTGTAGTTCGTGACTCTCCCATGAATGCTGATATGTCATTTAGGGATTTGATTGGCGGACTTGGATGGTGCGTCTCGCTGGGTTCAGAAAACACAAAGGGAAGGAGGATTAGGCCTGATGTGTAGCAACTTGGTGTCGTGGTATTTTTCTAGAACATAAATAGAAGATGCCGATTTATTTATCACATGGGAAAATTTGCTCTGTTCTGTGTACGTAAAGTGCAGTATCTGTTTTGATGCGTATCTCACACTGTCGTGTATCTGCACTTTACGTAGTCTTGTATACTGTTGTGTTGTTTATGTAGTGTTGTGTACTGTGTAGTCATGTGTTGCACCATGGTCCTGGCGAAACGACATTTCGTTCCAGTGTATACAAGTTATATACAGGAGTGACAATAAAAACCCACCTGACTTGACTTTGACTTTTACTTGACTTTAGATGTTTCACCAGAGCAAGACTGGTTTGGCAAACGCAAGTACGTGCTGATAAAATGTTAACGCAACTAGCAGTGTATGAAAGATCCTGGCTGGCAATTATAGATGAGCAGAATGTGTTCTGAGTGTGTTAGAACTTTTGGTCAGGTTTTCTAGAGGAGAACATTCGGTGCAACATTTGCTGTTTCATTTTTCAGGTTTTCGCAATGTTAGTTCGGGAAACCGGGAATGTTCTAATAGAAACATTGTTTCGCAGGACGTTTATGTTAGTAACATGAAATTCTAACTTTTCTTTTTCAAACAAATCAAATGCACTCAGGAATTTTCTTATAACATCAGCTGATGCAAAAGAGTGCAAGCTTTTATTTCAACCAACATTGTATTACTGCTTCAAACCTTATGCATTTTCATCATCAACATGACCCATTTAAGTTTTTTACTAAAACCAGAATGAAGATGAAAATCATTTTAGCAACATGAAATGTTGTGCTTAGCTTCATTTCACTAAAGAAAAATTCTAAATGGAACCCATCCTCTTCTGGGTGACCCTGGATACCGTTGTTATAGACAAGTATTTCCAGATTATTTCTACCCATCATATAGTATATATTACCTAGAGTCCTGATCCTCAAATTGATTTTTGAAATTTGGTTACAGTGGTTACAATTCACAACCCACCATTATCATATCAATAATATATCATATTTATTTAGTTCTTATAGTTATTAGCATACATGACTGGTCATCCAAACCTCAGTAACTCAAAAACAAATAGGCTATAAATAATGTTATAGAATAACTAATCTTATGTTAATGTTATACAGTGACTTTTGTTATGTAATAACTTGAATCTAACAAGAATTTTAAAAAAATATTTTTTTGCGTGGAAAATTCAGGAATAAAAGCCGCATGGCTCCAATAAATAGCCAAAATATTACTGAATAATAAGCCTAATATTTGAATAGTCGAATTAAGGGTGATGTATTGTAAATGATCGTTATTAATAGTGCAGAAGCCAGGATATGAATTAATTAAAAGAATGAGTAAACAAGATGCTTTACATTTTAACAGTAACAACATACTGTTAATTGCTATTCATATAGAGGCTGTTAATGTTAATCCGCTTCATTATTTCCTGATGTGCTAAGGATAACGCATGCATTCATTCATCATTATGAAAGCATTAATTAGGCATTCATAAAAACTAATAAAATAAACATTAATCTTTGAACATTAATCTGTACTGAGGGAGTTAGGTTGTTTTTTTGTTTTTTTTACAGATAGAGACACAATTAAATAACTCAAGCAGGAAACCCAGCGGTGCTTTGATAAACATTTTGTCACGCATCAAATTTTCACATTTTGCATGCACAGAGTTTCGCTTCTTGTTGAGAGACTGATTTTCTCCCAGGGCTCGTCTCCGTCTACAGTGATGGATTTAAGGATGACGACAAAGAAGTCGCACTATTTAAGAGAAAGGTCCTAATCCACAGTAAATTGTTTCTTGAGGCAAGGACACAGAACAAAATTAATTACACAGTGGCTGAACAGAGGGAAGTGGAATGCACTGGAGAGACACGCTTTCCAAAACTTTCCGCACGTTCATTTAAACAGAGCCAGGAATGCCAGTCACTTCTAATCACTCTGAAGAGAAATCAATAGACAATGTGCAGGGCTAAGTGTTTTGGAGGGGAACCGGACTGTCGTGTCAGGTTGGCTCGCTGCTTTGCTGTTGAATGTTCAGGAGAGCCGGTCTTCGTTGCAGAGAGCCACAAATGGAACAGTGTGTGGGCCAAATGACTAATTAACCCTCGCTGGCTGGGCTGGGACTGTGGCCAGAGCTCTTCAGAGGAGCAGTGTTCATCTGGGTGCACAGGAGAGCCAGGTGACCTCTCGTGGCCCTCATACACAGCTGCCTTCTCAATTAGGCATCCTTTTCCCCCATTCTCACTCATAAGTGTTTCTCCTGCTGTTGCCAGTATTACGATGGCACTTTTTTTTTGTGTGCTTCCATTTCATTCCGCCGGCAGGGTTGGAAGCTGATTCACGAGGCCTGGCAGCCTGGTCCATTTGTACCAATGTTCTACTAAACATTCATCTGTGTCAATTAAATTCTTCACATTATTAGAATACTGGGTAATGGCATAGAGATGATATTGGCTAAAGATGGCATGTAGAAATGATACATTCAGCTCCAGAGTTGGTCCAGAAGCCACCACTCTCCATTCTGATCCGGATCCAGTCCGGTCTTTACAACCCTCAGCCTATTTAAGACACTCTGTTCATTTCTTTGTAAGGTTTTGTCTTTTTTTTTTTTTTTTTTTTTTTTTTAAA
>CM040985.1:6169648-6196658 GCA_022985145.1 Pangasius djambal | reverse complement strand
CCTGGCTCAAAATCTGTGACAAGAAACTTCTGAAGAAACATGTTACAATATGCATCAATTATGAGTACACTGAATTTTTTAATCATGTATATAACCCAGGATAATTCAATAACAAGCGGTAAGGAATAAAACAAAATGTGTTATTATACGAAAAAAAACAAAAACAACAATGACGGAGTGGTACAGCTTTATCTCTGACATTTATAAAGCACTGACATTGGAGACTCCTTCCAAAAATGTACAATAAATAAATGTTTCCTCGGAGAAAATTGACCATATCAGTGATTCCACATAATTGCTTAACCCTTTTATGTGGAGTGTCCCTGTGAATGAGCTGTTACTATAGAAACGATAACAGCAGGAAATTACTATCAGAGCTTCTGTTCTAAAAGTTTGAGGATCACTCATCATTCATTGACCTGATTTCTGCTAACAGCTGCTAATTCTATTTCGAGATAGACACTAATGAATAATAGTGTTGTTATGCCAGAGCTCGATGTTACGTCTCAGCTTGTTCTCCTCCTTCACTGTTGTATAGCACATTGTAATTCCGGGTGTTATACAGGAGAACCCAAAGCGCCGCCAAGGTCAGTAACCAGGTGCCATCAGGACAGCAAAGAAAACAAAAACACGCAACTCCCTCCCAGCTAGTGAGAGAGAAACGAACATTAAAGAAGAGACAGTTGCCAAATACACCACAGTTCCTTTGCATTACGGCTCTATTTCCTCTCTCTCTGTTCCTCACAGCCATCGGCGGCTCGTGCTCATAATTTCGGTGGTGCAGGAAGACATTAATAATGACATAGCCTCAAACAAAATGAATTCCAGAGGCTATCACAGTTGACTTATGCAATAAGCTATTATCAAGTGAATTTTTCAAGTAAGCCCATAATAGGTAGTTGAGAGTCAACAAGACACAGTCATCCAGCCTACAGCCTTGCAGATGTCATTAACCCGGCTTGATAGCAAAATTTCCATCCCAACTACATCTCAGAAACCACACAAAAGACCTGAAACCAGATCATTGGCAAAGCAAAAGACATATTTTTCTTCTTCTTTTTTCACAGACTTTGCATGTTTCTGATGTAAGGATATTATCCACTCCATGATCGCCCTATCCCTCTGCCAGTGCTCTCCATTTGCAATATATCTTACAATTCAAATAGAAGTGAAGTGACTTGTGGCCAAGTGTGGTGACCCATACTCGGAATTTGTGCTCTGCATTTAACCCATCCAAGTGCACACACACACACCCGGAGCAGTCTTTTTTGCTGCGGCGCCCAGGGAGCAGTTGGGGGTTTGGTGCCTTGCTCAAGGGTCTCATCTCAGTCGTGGTATTGCAGGTGGAAGAGAGCGCTGGTCATTCACTGCCCCCACCTACAATCCCTGCCGGACCTGAGACTCGAACTCACGACCTTCAGGTTACAAGTCCAACTCTCTAACCATTAAGCCACGACTGCCTTAATTAGAGTTAATTCTAATTATCTGCTATAAAACAAGTCTGTGAAAAAAGAAGAAGAAAAATATGTCTTTTGCTTTTGCTTCGTGACTCTGGAATATTTTCTAAACTAGCTCAACTAGCTCACTGTCCTGTCTTCCTCCACTGAAAATGTTCATAGTACGAGCATGGGGCTGAGAACATTCCGGCCCCATACGGGTCTCAATTAGAGCTTGTTGAAGTTCACATTTTTGACCACTAGCTGCTATAATAACTGCATGGAAGCTAAGCGGGGAAGTGCAGAATTGTGCAGCATCTAGAAAGGCAAGCATTATATCTGATATAAGCTTATATCTGTCAAATAGCCACATTCTAATTTTTTAATTGTTGGTCACTCAAAAGAGGCAATTAGTATTTTAATGGAATGTATGGAGTCATGAATGAGGACTTTATGAGCTTTATTATATGTTGAACAGCTGATATAAACGGTGAGGTTCTGCATCACCTGCCCCTATGGACGAGCTGCCGCTGCTCACGGCAGAAAAGATGAACCCCCACTGTATTCTAGCTACTGGATTACACCTCCCTCTATCACCACCACCCACAATCTGTCTCTCTCTCTCTCTCTCTCTCTCTCTCTCTCTTCCTTCTCTATGTAAATAAAGCTCAACTTGACATTTTTCTCCAAGTGTTTGTGTTCACACTACGCCTCTGTTCGTTACCGCATCACTACATAAATAAGCTTTCACACTCATGATGACGCATTAACTTTGTGCTGCTGAGCTTCTCTTTCGCACCTTCTTATACTTCTATCGCCGATCAGTGAGAAGAAAAACACACCGAACTCACACTGAATATGATAATGCACAATAATTTCACCTTAAAGCTGGGATTCGCAGCTTTTAGACCAGAAAACTTTGAAACTTTCGAATTATAAGATTCCACGTGACTTTTTTTTTTTTTTTTTTTGCCAAGAATAAGTTAACGTTATAAATAATTTATTAACATGACACTGGATTTATATGGCCGTTTACACCAAAAAAAAAACATTGCTTAAAAATGTGAAATACTTTGACCTTTTTGAGGATCGAAACTATTTAACAATCACAGAATTGTCATATTGAACTGGCTTTAATGAAATATCTCAAATATTTTATTATCAGTTTACCAAAAAAACAAACACAAAGAGCAAACTCCCCTATCCTGAATATTTTTAATGTTAATTAAAATAACATGCTTTTTATCAGTTTATTATTAGCCATAAAATAAATGGAGGTGCTATATAGTGTAAGTCCCTGTGAATGGGCTGTTAAAAAATTAGGCACATTATTTTAATGAGTACAATAATATTCAGTCTATATATATATTGGAGGCAGAGTTTGTTTTCTATAAAATCTAAATTCCACTCACAGCCCCTGTTTTTTTTTTTTTTTTTAACTAAAATTGCCATTAATATTTATATGCTTAATACCTTTGATAATGGGGAGGTTGTGGTTTCCATCATTGTAACAATTTTAGAAAACCACGCACCCCCTGCTTATGCATCACAGACCCCTGGTGGTCCCCCGGATACCTCTTGGTACCTATTGGCAAATAACAATTGATCTTATTTTGTTTTAGATTTTCAGCTTGTGTGGACTGAAATGCTTAATAAAAAAGAAAGTGTAACTGCCGTTTGTGATGCATCTCTCATGTATGTTAAAAAAAGCTTTGGAAGCGCACCTGATGGAGCTCCCGAGTGGTTCAACAGAAAAGCATTCTCCCTATCATCCAGAGATTGCACATTTGAATACCAATGATTCCACAGCCATCCATGGCCGGGAGCCCAAGAGAGAAAAATTGGCCATGTTTTCAGGGAGGGAGGGGTGGTACACTCTCTCTTCTCTATCAGTCACAGCGATACTGGCCAATCATGGGCATCTGTGAGCCCACTCATGCGGAAGTGGGTGGATAGCGCTTTGCTCCAAGTGTGTTACGCCACACCGTGAGTTGCACTGAGCAGCAGTTCGAAAAGATGCGGTTAGAGGAAGCGCGTGATAGCCTTCGCCCTCCCTGGTTGGTAGCTGTGTAATAGTATGATGGGGAGAGCTGCCTGATGGGTGGGAATTGACTAAATTAGGGAGAAAATCTGCGAAAATCAAAAAAAAAAAAAAAAAGGAAAAAAATTCATCCAGTGTGAACTGGACTTTAGGAAGCATTTCCTCCTGGTTGTGGTCGCAGTGAATCTGGAGACAGAGGACATTAGTCCATCACAGGGCACCACACACACACACACACTCACTCTTTATACTGAGAGGTGACTCAGAGTAGCTAATCCACCTACTGGTGGAGGACACGCACGTGGATACAAACTCCTGACCAAAACACATCCATCCATCCATCTATTTTCTGTACTGCTTATCCTACACAGGGTTGTGGGGAGCCTGGAGCCTATCCCAGAGGGCACAATCACACACCCAATCAGCCAACAGTGCATGTCTTTGGACTGGGGGATGAAACCAGAGCACCTGGAGGAAACCCCTGAAGCACGGGGAGAACATGTGAACTCCATGCACAGAGATGGGAATTGAACTGCTAAGCCTGGAGGTGCGAGGCAGCAGTGCTACCCACTAAGCCACCGTGCTTCCCACCAAAAACATTAAAAAAAAAACACAATACCAAAACACTAATCATGACACTAATTTAGTTTCCTTTTCACTCCACCGGTCCTAATCTGTGTGTAGTCTGTTAACGTGCTGTTGTGATTGTGTATTATTACAATTATTACAATTATATGCTTACAAAAAGCAGCACATTTTCATCATTAAATGTGCTGACACTTCCCACTAGCTTCTCACTCTGATCACAGGCAGAAGCCTAATAGAAGTGACGGCTGCACGGCTGGACCGAATCTCACTCTTAATCCACCTGAGCCGGTCTGCTGCTGTGTGACATTTTAAAAATAACAAAGAATCATCAGAACATGTCTCAGGCCCAGCAATTTACCCCATGCTGTGATTTATTAACTCCAGAGTGCTCTCCAAAGCTGCAAAATGTGGAGTGTTGTGGTGAAAGCACACGGTCTGGGGTATAATCCTGATGCAAAGTTAAACGAGAGAGCGAGAGCGAGTTAAAAAGAGCTTTCCATCTTCTTAGCGGCACGTATCGACCTGCTCCATCCCACCCACAGAACACCATCAAAGTGCCGTGCTTCAAACGGCGAAGAGAGGAAAACACTGGGATTTAAATAAAAAAGGGGGACACGCTGCTTATTATAACTCTCGCAAGCCTGTTATCAAGCCTCAGTGCATCGTCCATATGAATGATGGCTCAGAGTTATTTTACATAGTGTTAGACTCAGCAGTGGAACAGAAGCAGGATTACTGTCAGATTAAATTAAAATATCATTAAATGCAGTGATGGACAGAAATCACACTCATTATGCATCCACTGAGGCTTATTTTCTCCAAATGTTACATTCTAAAAATGATCAGCAAAGTGCGTACTTTGAAATTAATGTATTTCCTCAGACAGCTGAGGAAGTTTGGAGCACCATTATGTCTAATTCTACAGCTAGGCAATATTTAGAGTTGAATTAAAGGAATAGTTTGCCAAAAATGTCATTTCCACAAATGTATTTCGAATGTATTTGATCATAAATGACATGTCTGGTGTTCAGTGTTAAATTAATGTGATGATTACAACCAAGACTATTCATGACAATTAACTTCAACATACTGTATTCTTGACATTTTAGGCTACAATATAACCTACACCTACATTATAAGATAAGAAACGCGCTAATAAGCTGATAACGTTGACAAAAATGTTTTATTCACTACTTACTGTATTCACACAATTATTAGTGATGAATTATTATACCACAGTCCTTGATTCTGATTGGTCAGAAGGTGTTAATGTAGTTTGGACAACAGCCACACGTAATCTAAGACTAATATTAAATATTAAGCATGTTGTTATTTAACAAAGAAAAAAACCTGTAGACATGGTGGTTTAGTGGATGGCACTGTTGTCTCACACCTCTGGGGTTGGGGGGTTCGAATCTTGTCTCCTCCCTGCTTGCACTCCCTGTGCTTCAGGGGTTTCCTCTGGGTATTCTGGTTTCCTCCCCCAGTCCAGAGTGACCCTGTGTAGGATAAGCGGTACAGAGAATGGATGGAAAATATGTGTAATCATTGAAATTTTTTTTATGGAGACAGAAATGTTTATTTGACATTTATGGAAGGAGTCTTCAGTGTGTAATGCTGTATCTTTAAGCTTTCCAACATCTTCAGACAGAAGAGTTTACGCTTTGTGGCTTTTAGGTATCATGACAAGCTGCATTTTTCTGTCTTAATAACATCTAGAGAATGTGAAGAAATGAGTGTTTATAGCTGCTGTAGCGTAAGCGATAACAGGAACGAATTTGTTTTACAGATGTTCCCCAACATTAAATGTAACTACAAATGGATAAAAAGAATTACGTGTCTTTCATTAATAATGTAATCAATGGCAAATTGCTGTGATGGAAGAGGAATAAAACACTGTTATTGGGTGTTAATATTATCTCCGCTTCATCGCACCGCCCAATCATTGATTATTTTTCTATAACAGCATGGCATGGAATGTTGTATTCTTTACATGTAAATATGTGATTTACAGTATATTGTTTTCAATGAATATTGTGTTCCAGGGTTCATCAACTGGTGGACTGCAGCCTTGATGTGGACCCAGCGAAGTATTTCAGCATACCGAACAAATTACTTTGAAAAAATAATAGCAGAGCTAATCAGCATATGAAAGTAGTTGTCAGTAGTAGCAATTCCTCTGTTGCAGCCAATCACGTGCATGTATGTGAATTATTTAGCCAGATACTAGCTACAGTTCAAGTTGGCATTTTGCACATTAACAGACAGATCTATCCCTGGGTGTCTGTGTGTTTTTGGAGTGGCTTTGGGAGTGGAGGGGCGGGTGGTTAGGAGGGAACTTGAGCAGACAAGCTTGTGACAGATCTGAAGCAGTCGGATCCTGCAGGGCTGAATGCAGCCGGTGATTGAGTGAGCTCAGTGCCAGCCATGAGTCTGATTCCTCATGACAGATTACAGGAGATGGGCTGCATCTCTGCACTCCTCCTGGCACGGCAAGGAGAATCTGCAGGGGAAACGGCGGCGCATTACTCGAGCTCAGCTGGAGCCGCTCCCCCAAGTCGCACCACAATTCTCGCCCAGTCACTTCTCGCTACAGGGATCCTCCTGCATATGTGGTTATGTTCAGTGACATCTGTCAGCATGTGGAGCACAGCTCGGCGCTGTGCCACGTGGGCCACAGCTATCACTGTCAGTTGACAGACGGCTGTTGGCAAAGAAGAGGGAACAATGAGAAGGGCAAAACAACAGCACACACATACACAAACACACACACACACACACACACACACACAGCATGTACGTCACACTCTCTCACTGTCTGGGATTATAGTGAGTGACTTGTGCCTTTAGAAACATTGTTTAGGGAGCTAGGAACACAGGAAATGTGTATAAATGGCATTGTAAATGGAGCATTCAGTGCATTTTACTGACACTTTTTACCACAGCGCTGTTGAATTCTCGATTCTGATCAGTCAGCTTAATCTTCTATATCAGTAGCTCAGATAGTTTTGGCTGCAAGGTTTATATTAATGCACTCCTTCTAATATATTATCATTTCTATAGTAACAACTTAGACTGGGACTTGCATATTGGGCGCACCCTGTAAACAGTTTTTTTTTTTTTTTAAATATGTGTGATTGATATGCTGAAGAAGATGTTTATTTAGCATTTTTGGAAGGAGTCTCCAATGTCAGGGCTTTGTAACAGTCAAAGATAAAACTGTAATGTTACATTTTCAAAGAGAAGAAGGTCTTCAGGACAGAGAAGTTGCTGTGTTTCATAGCTTCTTGATAACAAGATAAGCGACATTGTTTGTCTTAGTAATATCAAGAGAGAGAGAACAAGAGAGAGGCTGGTGAAGGAACGACTGTTTATAGCCGCTTGTTTCGTGGACAGTCCGCATCATTAAATCTAACTATAAATGGATAAACGTATGAGTTGTTTTTTAAGAAAAATTATTTGAGTTGATAAGTTGCTATGGTATAAGAGGAATAAGACACTTCGGGATGTGCTGTTAGAGGAAAATAGTCAACTTTGGGGGTGGTAACAGTGACTCTGCATTGCATCACACCACCTGTGGTTGTGGTTGTTCTCCTGTAATAGCATGTCCCGCGATGTTTTTTCCTCACTTAATAGTCATGAGGTTGCTGTTAAGACAGGTTAGAACTACAATTTAAGCTATCCAAAGCCATATTTATTTTTGTGACCTCAGCTGACAGGGAAGATTATCAGAATGCTTTGTATAGTATCCAACAGGATCTAAGAAAGTTTGCCTGTAATGTTAGAAAAGTTTGACAATTTCCAAAGCCATCGGCTTTGATTCACAAAAATTATGTCAATATTTACTCAGGGAAAGTTAGGCGTATTCTGAGTTGAGTTATGCAGCTGCTAAAGTTGATTTTATGGGTGTGTCTTTCAGATTACTTGCGTGTAGTTCACGCCTCTGTGTTTTCTTTAGTAGAAATGTCCAAGACAAGGTTTCTTCCATAGCATCATATTTATTTGTTTTATATTGGCCTCAAATGGCATTCCATAGGTTTTGGAGTTTATTTACAGTCCAAAACATGAATTTCAAATGAAATATTGTTGTTACATCAAACTGCTAGTGGCGCTGGACTTAATAAAGCTCTTCACTCAAGCTTGAATTCAATTCAGAATTTTGCGTAACTGAGAGACAATTCTGTTTTATTCAAATGTGCTTAATTTCAGTATTAAATCTTCACTGTGTGCGTAACTCAGCTCTGTATACAGCGCTGTGTTTTTAGAAAGTTATTAACACAATGTTCTTAGTTAGGAAGAAAGGAACATTATGGAAACGTTAGTGTTAATGTTCCGGCAAATAAAAAAAATGTTGCAGCAACATTGCAGGAATGTTTATAAGCATTAAGACAATGTTAAAAACGTTCTCAGAACATATCAGAAACCTAGCAGATTGAAGGTTCTTAAAATCATAAAACATTCTGTTATCCTAATTGCTAGCCTTTCACCATCAATCCTTTAGGCAATATCAGTACTGACATATAAACTACTTCCATATGAGGAATGTTTATTGATTTTTTGAAATGTTGAAGAAATGAAAAGGGAAGTCCCAGGAGAGAGCAGCGCCTGAACAATATCTCATCTGGAATCTGAACACAGGTGGGAAACTTCAGCCCAATCTAGATTAGTTCAGCATGAGTTGGCCAGAAGCTTGGCAGAAATATAATCGGCAGGAAACAGGGCGCGCCACGCTTTTCCTCTGGAGGACCAGGGAAGATTGAGAAGCATTGAAGTGGGGATCGATAGGCTTCCGAGGACATTGATGCTGCTCCCTTCAGAAGATCCATCAGCCTCTGACACTTCAGCTCAGTGTAGCAGAGTGAAGACAAACTCAGTGGCTGTTTTAATTTCTGCCAAGTTGGAGGATGAAATTGATCCTGCATTGCTCAGAAAACTAGCATATCCAAGTATACTTGGAGTGAAGTGCACTAGTTTACTTTTGATACACTACTATGTCTAAGTATACTTGGAGTAATGTATACTTGTATAAATATAGCAGTATATCTATGTATGTTTGGAGGAAATATATGTAAATATACTTTAGATATACTAGCATGCCTAGGTACACTTAGAATAATGTTTACTAGTTTAGATATAGCGGTATGTCTAAGTAGATTTGCAGTAAAGTTCAGTAGTTTAGATATACTAGCATGACTATGTATACTTAAAATAAAGTTCACTAGTTTAGCTACACTAGCATGCCTATGTATACTCGGAGAAAGGTTAACTGATTTAGATTTCCTAGAATTTCTAAATATACTTGGAGTAACGTTTACTAGTTTAACTATACTAGCAGGTTAAAGAATACTACTTTATATACAGCAGTATGTCTATGTAAACTTGGAGTAGAGTTCACTGGGTTAGATATAGCAGTATGTTCAAATATATTTAGAGTAAAGTTCACTAATTTAGATATACTAGCATGCCTAAGTATACTTGGAGTAAAATTAATTAGCTTGCTATTGATTACATTTCTAAGTATACTATGTTCCAAGTAAACTAGTTTTTTTTTTTAAAGTGTACCTGTTTAATCCAGTATTATACAATAAGCACAAAATGTGTTTTTATATTTTTATATTTGAATGAAGGCAAAGTCATTGCTGGTTTTCATTTCTGCCACACTGGATGGTGAAGTTCATCCCACATTTTTTGACAATTTTTTTTGACGAATAAGCAATTCTTTATTTGCAAGGAACCTCCATTTTAAACCTCGTAAGTACTTCACAGTGAGAATTTGGCGTGTGCTAGGACATGAAGAGGCATTGTGGGATTTGAGAGAAGAGTGATGTTGCACTACATGAAGCTCAATAACCTCAGCAGACTGTCAGCTATAAATCCCACCAGATTGCTCCTGTGAAATATGGAGCAGTCCAGAGAGAGGTGTTAAAGCTACAAGGAGTTAAGAACTGGAGGAGGTGCTAAGTGTACTGGCCAGTGTGTCTCTTCCATATGAACAAAACAAAACATTTTGGCAAAAGAATCCAGCATTGTAATGGGATTTGAGTGTGATGTGCAGTAACTTGGTATCTCTGGTGTATATCTGTCTGGCTGCTCTCTATCTCTCTATTATTGCGGTAATCATCCAAGTATCAACAAGGATGACATTATCGAATGCTAACAATAAATTTGAAGCAATGGGATTGTGTGTCAAATTTCTACCAGACAATCTGTAAATTCTAAAGACTACAGAAACAAGGACACACCGCAAAATATGATGTAAAGCACCACACCTCCATAGCAACACTTCCACAGCAGAACTTTGTTTCTATAGCAGTTAATTTAAGCCCTTTGCTCTTTATAACATGGAACTGCTTCTGTTTTTAACACTGTTGCAGTCTTATGGAAACATACACCACATGTTTATCAAAATTTACTACAAATATACTAATGTACACTTTTGACAGCATCTCATTTGACGGTTTATTTGGTTATACTAAAATACCTAAGTACCTTAGACTAAATCTCACTATACTATATACTACATACTATATTATCATGTCTAAGTACATTTGCAGTTAAACTGACTTTTTTTTAATATACTAGCAGGTCTAAGTGGAAAGATGTACACTAGTTTGCAGTTAATATGCTAGCATGTCTGAGTATATTTGTAGTAATAAAATTTGTAGTAGTTCACTAGTTTAGCTATACAAGCATGCCTTAATACACTTGGAGTAAACCTTTTTAGTTTACATATACTAGCATCTCTAAGTATACTGGGAGTAAAGTTCACTCGTTTAGATATACTAGCATTTCTAAGAACACTTGGAGAGAAGTATGTTTGTTTACTTTTGATGTATAGTACTAGTATGTCTCAGTATACTTGAAGTAAAGTTCTTTAGTTTACATATTCTAGCATGTCTAACTATACTTGGAGTGATGTATACTTGTTTGAAATGCTAGCATTCCTAATCATACTTTGCAAGAATTAAGTTAGTTTACTTTTGATATGCAGTACTACTGTATGTCTATATATTCAGTATATTCAGAGAAAGTTTCACTAGTTTAAATATACTGGCATGTTTAAGTATACATAGAGAAAAGTATGCTAATATACTTTTGATATATTACATTTGTACGTATACTTGTAGTAAAGTTCACTAGTTTAGATATACTAGCATGTACGTGTACTTGCTGTACAGTTTACTAATTTAGATATCCTAGGTTTAGTATACTTGGAGAGAAATTCACAAGTATACTTTGATCTTTTAGCATATCTAATTATAATTGGAGATAAGTACACTAGCATGTCTAAGTATACTAGGACTAAAGTTCACTAGATTAGATTAGCAAGTCTAAGTATATTTGTAGAGAAGGACTCTATTTTACTGTTGATGTAATATCATGTCTAAATACAGGATGTTTGTAATAGAGCTTAGTAGTATAGATATACTAGCCTATACTAGTCTAAATATACTTAGAGAGAGATATGCTAGTCTACTTTTGATATATTGGCATGTGTAAATATACTTGGAGTAAGCTCACTAGTTTTGATGTAATTGAATTTCTAAGTATACTTGGAAAAAAGTTCACTAGTTTACTTTAATATATTGAATTTCTAAGTATACTTGGAGAGAAGGATGCTAGTTTAGTTTTTCTATACTACCATGTTTAAGTACAGTTTACTTGGATTACACAAACAGATACACTAGTCTAAACTGGTCTAAATATACTTAGAGAGAAGTACACTAGTCTACTTTTCATATACTAGCGTGTCTAATTACACGTGGAGTAAAGTTGACTAGTTTAGATATACTAGCATGTCTAAGTAAACTTGGACTAAGGTGTACTAGTGTGTAGTAGAATTTCTGTTTATACCTAGAGAGAAGTTTACTTTGATATATTAACATATCCAAGTATAATTAATGTAAAGTTAACTAAATTACATATATTGGCTTGTCTGAGTATACTTTGAGTACCCCTATACCCATTGTTGTATTGTCTGTATTTAGTGTATTTATTGTTCTTGATATGCACAGTCTTTTGAGTAGCTGCAGCTCATTTCACTGCACTTTTGTACCTGCAACAATTGTGCATGTAACAGATAAACTTTGAATCTTGAATGTTGAGTAAAGTAGACTTTAGAAATACTACTAGTCTGATTGACAACTAGGACAGTAAAGAGAATATTTAATTTTACTTTCTTACTGAATTGAATGATGTCGGTTGTCAGTTGTGAATATTGCACCATATTTTTTGCGGTGCTGTTTACAGATTTAATTCCACATCATTTAAAATGCAGTAACAGATAGAAGAACCAGGTTCTTGGTCAGGTTTCTGTTGTACCAGCACACCAAAATAAACCCTCTAAGCAGGACCCTTTTTGGAATTTGTCCTTATATGGAGCTTTTTCTGTTATCAGGCCAACGCATTTGACTGTAGGAACCATAAATAGACTTTACTTGGAAAGAAACCTAAATAAATTTCCTGCTCAAATGATTACACCAGCATTTAGAATTGAAGCACCAAAGCTAGAACCCACAAAAACTTTTCTCTACAACTTTTTTTTGACATATTCAAATGAGTAACAGAGAATAGTGGAAGGGAAAAATCTAATTCTATACATTCATTTTTCCTGCGATAGAGCAGTCCTAGTTTGCCAGTGAACAATTCCTTTTCAATGTACAATGAAGGGCCTTAGCTTCAGGTAACAGTCAAATTTATGACTGTTACAAAAGATTTATGTAAAACAGTTGGGGACATGCTTTTATAGGAAAATAATCAACAATGGGGTGGTGTGATGTGGCCCAATGTCAAGCGGAGCTATCCTAAAGTTGATTATTTTCCAAAAACAGAATGTCCTAAAGTGTTTTATTCCTTTTATACCATAACAATTTGCCAACAATTACATTTTTTATTTATTTAAAAATGACACATCAAAATTATAGTTACATTTAATGTGGTTGAACATCCATAAGTTAGTTACTACTGTCAATTACGTTATAGCAGCTATAAACAGTCGTTCCCTCACTACACCGTTTATTTTTCTCTCTCTTGAATTTAACAAAACGAAAAACCCTACAATTTGTCCTATTCAGTTTTTAAGTGAAAATGGAATATCCATATGTGTTAAAATGTAAATTAAAACATATGTTTCTCAATTTCTGCAAAGAACCACTTTAAACTTGTAAGCACTCAACAATAGTCCTTTTCTACGTTCTTTGGTGTTTCCCTCTGATCCCCCCATTTTTCTTCATAATTGCATCCCAGTACATTGCATGAGTAGGTGAGGAGATTTACAAAGATGCTGTCCATTGCTTTGTTACAAAAATAATTGCAGCTATTAAGCAAGGCTGAAAAACTGAGCTGTGCTTTTTCACATCATATTCTTTCAGAATGAATGGCTTTGCTCTAGACATTAATTCAGCTCCACTCGATAGCAGTGTCGATAAATACTCAGGAAACGCCATAAGAATCCAATTCATAGCATTTAGCCGAGCACTTTGGTTTCCTGCTTTGTTTTGTTCTTGTGCTTCTTAATGGTCTTGATCTTGTGAATTTTGCATTTCGCTGCCGTCCCCATGGAGCGCTTTGGACGAATGACTCCATTACTTCATTCCTCTGCTCTGAATTGGTGTGAAACAGCACAAATCAGTGAGCTTGTCCTTGGGTAAACCCTGGAAAAATTCTCAGAATGGAGTTTAATATTCCATGGAGGGAGCCAAGCTGATTAGTTGATATGAGTACGTGACGTATCAAATAATGATGAGTGATTCACAAATGACTCATTCCTTTAGGTGAACTGGATGAACCAATTTGCAATCACAAATGAGTTTTTTTGAGTTTGAGTTTTTTCATTTTTTTTTATTTTCAGACTAAGTCAATTGAATCCTAAATCTGTTTTTATGAGATAATCAAATAATGTGAGTCATGTACTATGTCCAATACTAATATCGGCACTCTTAGAAGTAGGATTCACTATTACTAAAATAAAATGCTTAATATTTGAAGAATTTTTCCTTTCTTTTTTTCTTCATTCATTCATATTTATAAATGTAAAGGACAGGTTCCTTTTGAGTCTGCTTCCTGCCACTGTCATCTATGGCTTGTTCATTATGTGCCTAAATCTACTTCCTGATTTCTATAAATACAACTAAAATGAATTGATTTACATATTTAAAGATGATGTGTGTAATATTCAGTGCCCTCTTTTGCCTGAGAGGTGAATCTGTATTGCAGTGCAAACAACCACTTTTCCCGGTCGATCAGCTCCTCATTAGGGGTGGAATTAATTTCCAGGCTGTAAAAATGTAAACAGAAGCCTGAAATGCAAAACGATTTTTTGTGGTTTGTTTAAGCACTACAAATTACACCTCTAAACATAAATCAAGTAGGAGGGAAGCTAAGTATTAAATAATAAATATAAGCCATTAGTTTAACAGAGCGTGCTCTAACATTTATCTTTATAAAAGACAATTATCAGCTTTAGACATTTTATCAGCCTTATCAGCTTTTTACTGTTTCATATATGACACTGAAAACTTTGCAAAAAAAAACAAAAAACAACCTCACAAAAAAGTTTGCCCACTTTAAAGTTTATGTGGTTAAGTTGCTTAATTTTTGAGCACAATGCAGGAAATCTTATAATACTGAGTGTTACGCCCGTCTAGGGGAAAGGCGCAACATGAAAGGACTTGTATGGACAAAAATACTGCAAAAAGATAAGTTTATTGGGAGTTTAGTTCGGGAGCCGACAAGGCCAAAATAACAAACCAAAAGTTCTTAGGTTGAGACCTCTGCCTTACCTGTTCAAAAAAAAAAGAAAAGAAAATACAATTACTACCCTTACTACCTAACCCAAAACAGAGATCAAAGGTCTACAAAGAAAATGGCGTCGGACTCCTTACTGTCCCAATTTACATTATTTACAATTTGTACAAGAATATTTACAGGTGCGCAAACAAGTTGCAAGGGGAAACCAAGATCAGGGTCAAACATGCAAATGGGTCAAAAATCAACAGGTCCTTTTGGTTACAGCACTCAACAACTCGAAAACACAAACCAAACTGTAGTCACAACCACACAAATCTCTAACAACAAACTCTGACACGAAATCTGCACTACACCAAACCAACTGCTCAGAACACAAAGAAAATGGCTCCTAAGGAAGTGATGTCATGACCTTTTAACATGTTGTGTACCAATCAGGAGTCAGCATGAAACAGCATGCAGTAGCCAATCAGATGTTGTTTCTTAGGCAGACCACAGGCACAGACAGAACAGACAGAGAAATGACAGAAACACAGGGTTGTAACACTGAGGTCACAATTTCTAAAACTAATTCCACTTAACATTTTAGCTAATCTAACAAGCTAATTTACAAAACCTACTTATCCAGCTAATTTTACAAGGTACTTTACAAAACCTAACTATCTAGCACCCCTCCTCCAGTCAAACCCCCCCCGCCAACCCCATGCCCAAAACCTAAGAAAAACCCTTGTGTTTTTTTTTTTTTTTTTTTTTTTATTATTATTAGGGAACGGAGCTAGGCAACAGGGAACTTTCTCTGAACTTTTGCAAACAGAACCTTCCTTGTTGCCTAGAGTTCTGTTGTCAGATGTATTAGTGAGACACCTGCACTTGCTTCTTGTTGCAAAAAAGCCCAATGCGTTGCTCAGTGTTAGTAAGCACAAGTCTGAGGTCCATGCATACGGAGCACTGTCAGTCCAACTGATGAGACGATCGCTCTCTGGCTGAGTGTATGGGTTGTACTGACAGCTACGTACAAGGAAAGCTATGCTCTGCATCTGTAAATGAAATGTCTTATCCTGCATAAATGGGTAACTCTAGCAAAAAGGTAACATCTTACTAATTAAAAAAATAGGGGGAAAAGCAGAAAAAGGTCAAATATCATGCCATTTTAGATTTTGTGTTTTTAGGGTTAAAATTATAAATTATGATTAAAAAGTATGTTTTTATCTTTGGAAAATTTACTTGAATAAGAGTACAAGTATTCAATTTCAGTAATAATTCCAAAATAGTACTTAAATACAGTAACAAAGTACAGTTACTCAAGTATTTTCCAGCCCTGTACACACACACACACATATATATATATATATATATATATATATATATATATATATATATATATATATATATATATATATATATACACACACAGTATACACACACACACACACATATATAGTTGTTGTGCTTCTTCTTTTGGCTGCTCCCGTTAGGGGTCGGATCAGTGGTCCACAGATTTGATTTGGCACAGTTTTTATGCCAGATGCCCTTCCTGACACAACACTTCCCAATTTTATCCAGGCTTGGGATCCGCACTGGGACTGCACTGTCATATGCCCTGGTTCAAACCCAGGCCAGGAATCAAACCCAGGCTGCATTGTGGCCTAACCACTAGTCCTCTAACAAACCCTCTTTGCGAAGTCTTGCCAACTATCTAGTAGTTTCTGCACATTCCAAGCCTTGATATTTCTCATATTGCTATTCCGTGCTGTTCATTTTTGTCTGTTTTGTTTTGTATTATTCTTTAGATTAATATTTTGGCAAATTTTGAAGAATTCGTGTTTTGTCATAGCCTGATTTTTCACTCTGAACTTTGGATTCTTGTACAAAAATGTCACTTCACTAATTTGACTAAATTCTCTCTCTCTTTTTCTCTCAAGGGAATGAGATGAGCTGATTTGATTGGATATCACAGAAGCAAACCAAACCACACTCCTTGTTAATGGTTTTATTAACTTCACCCCCTTTTTTTTTACAACTACGTTGCTTTTGCTGCAATCCATTGTACTCATAGCTCAGAAAAACCTGACCTCTGACAGGGAAAATGTGAAACTGAGTAGTAAATAAATTTCCCTTTACCATTTATTGTTTTCTGCTTGATAAAACTTGGTTTTTCATTTCATTCATTTTTCATTAGGTTTCATTTGTGAAAAGGTGTTTTAACAGCTTTGTAAGTTTAGATTTCTAATGTAATTCCACTGATTTCAGCCCAATTTTACTAATGTGATAAGATCACCGTAACAGATTATTTTATGAGCAGAAATGACCAAGACAAGACATTTCTCATCATTAATTGCACAGAAATAATTCATGTAGATCTTCTTAATATGTTTAACAAATTCAGAGACTAGCCATACAAATATGACCTTGTTCTAAGCTTTTGGAACTCAGGAAACTCGACTTGAAACTTCCGAGTACAACGGATTGCAACATTATTGCCACATTACCAACTCACAAAAACAGCAAAAATACACAATGCTGTGATCTCATGCTGATTTTTTTTTTCACTTGTTTCATGACCAAAATAGGAGACTAAATTATATTCTCTATATTTTTTCCCACAAGCTTAAACTGATGAAAGTCATACCTCCATCTCTACCTTTTGAGGCAGCAAGTGTTACAATCCACAATTTGGGTAAATGTTTACTCCATGCTTCAGTGCATATCAGCTCAATATCCTTAATTGAACTAATCAAGCATTCCACACAAAACCAACAAACCCAGAGGAAATCAGCACTGATGAATAAAGATGAGGGAAAACCTCAGGTGAGCTGTGCGCTCAGACAGCCAGTTAAGTGAAGCCAGCGTGTGGGATGGTATTGACGATGTGCCATTTGACATTGAGATCTAAGATTTGATGGGCAGTATGCTTTATTTACTCTCTTTTTAATACTCTGCATCAAACTGCAATCTGCAATCTGTTAAATAAGCAGTCACATTTTAGCACAACGCTCTACAGAAATCTGCCATCCATCAGTGTTAATCCTGTGTAACCAAGTGGAATATAGTTTCTATGTTCTTAGGGGGGGAAAAAATCCATAACTATCCAAAGAACCCTTAAAGACTATTAAAGAGTGTTGTTTTTCCTAAACTCGACTCAATGATTTTTTACCAATATTCTTGTTGCTAACAGGGGCTAAATAAAACACTTGGTGGTGTTCTGTTATAGGAAAATAATCAACAACCAGATGATGTGATGAAGCAGAGTTAATGTTACCACCCTGAAGTTGATTAGGAATTTTTTCAACAATTATCTTTTTTAATATGAAAGAATGAATGAATATCCATTTACACTTTAATGTTTATTGTTGTGTGCAAAATAAGTTAATTCATGTTATCATTTACATTATAGTAGCTATAAAAAAGTCATTCCTTCATCAGCCATCAAGTTAATGAGACAGGGGAAAAAAAACCCACAGTTTGTCATGTTACTGAGAATCCGGAAAGCGTAAACTCTTTCACTTGGTGGAAAACTTACACTGGAGACTCTTTCCTTAAATGTTAAATAAACGTCTCCTTACAGAAAACGTCACCATATCAACGATTGCATGTTTTTCTTTGTTAAATAACACAATAGCACATTTTTAAAAATCTGCTGAATATTTTAATATCCAATTTATAATGTAATATTTAATAATTATTTTAATAATATTTTAATATTAATATCTGTTTAAAATGTATATCTGGAATTTATATATTTCTGTAAAGCTGCTTTGTGACAGTGTCCATTGTTATAGTGCTATAGAAATAAAACTGAATTGAAACGAATTGTTTATTATTAGCTTTAGATTACTGTGAAGTCCTGAAACTGTACTAAAGAAACAATAGCATATTTACAGCTGCAAAATGCTGTCAGAGCTGCTTTTATAGAAAATGAATCAACACGTTCTGACCAATCAGATTTGAGAATTCAGCCGCACTGCAGGATAAATTTGTGTGAAAATAGCTGTGACAGTTGAGGCCGCCCCAGACACAAGACCTGTCATGCCAAAACAGCACTGACCAAAATAAATCTGAAAATGAAAAGATTTTCTTGTCATAAGTTCAGCGTAAACAGGAATTTGATTTAAATGCAAGAGCATTCAGCTATTCATGTAATAAACATGGGTTCTTTCAGCTTGATGGCCTTCTTGGTCACTTTTGTAGCTTGCTTGTCATAAAGTATGGGTTTTAACATTTAATGGGTGAGAGAGTGTCCCTGTAAATAAGCCTCCCAAGTTCCACTTTCCACTTTCATATTTTCTGAAACTGCTTCATTTTTGATGGAGGTCTTTGTGAATCTGGAGGTGGGTCACTTTGTCAGGTTGATGCCCAGTCATTACTGTGGAGACGGAAAGCTCTAGGAGCCTGTTGCTTTTCCCGTCCATCACTCGTCCGATTCAGTTCTGCGCTATCGAGTTCAACTTCACTCCTTGTTCTCTCCCGAGCCCCGGCACGTCTCAGTGCACAAAAACATCCTACAACAGACATTCACAGGAGATTTGTTTATTCCTACTTGCTGCTCTACGCCTCGCCATTTCTCTCTCTCTACTGCCTTTTTCCTCACACTCAGATGGCTCTGTCGGTCTCAGACGGATTGCCAGATTTGACAGGGCTTTATAAACTGTTGCACATATGGTGAAAAAATAGAACAAACCAAGTCTGCGTTGTGTTCAGCTTAAATCTGTGTAGACAAGTGAGGGAAGAGAAGATGGACAAGTGTGTCACATAGGGAACAAAACTCTTGCATGTTGTTATAAGAAAATAATCAACAATGGGGTGGTGTGATGCGGCTAGACGTGAAGGGGAGTTACTCTTACCACCCTGAGGTTGATTATTTTCTTATAACAGAATACCCTGAAATATTTGATTCCTTTTATACTACAGCAGTTTGTCAATGATTACAATTTTTATTTATTAAAGAATGTCAGTTGTACTTTTTATCCATTTATACCCTATATGGACTGACCATCACACCCATACTGTATATGCTTGTTGAACATCTCATGCCAGATTTAGTCCCCCTCTTTGCTGTTATAATAAGCTCCTCTGGAAAGGCTTTCCACTAGATTTTGGAGCGTGGCTGTGGGGATTTGTCCATTCAGCCAGAAGAGCATTAGCAACATCAGACACTGATGTCGGTGTTCATGTTCATACCAAAGGCGTTCAGTGGGGTTGAGGTCAGGGCTCTGTGCAGGACACTAGAGTTCTTCCACTCCAACCTTCACACACCATGTCTTCATGGAGCTCGCTTTGTGCGCAGGGGTGTCGTCATGCTGGAACAGGTTTGGGCCTCTTAGTTCCAGTGAAGGGAAATTGCACAAAGCTTTGCCCATATAGTGTATCACTGTTCATTTAATTATGGATTGCACTGTGGTTTGGACTTTATTTGAACAAAATCTGCCTCATCCTTGTTTTCCTTTCTACTTGGAATTTGAATTGGTCAGTATTTCAGAGCTCACCTCAATACCTTCCAGATGTCTTCAGAACATAAATTGGCAATGTAATCTCAGCATAATAGGGACATCCTTGTGATCAATAGTGCTCAAGTAATTGGTTTTTGCAGATGGAGTCCACTTCTGGACAGAGCTGATTGAATGACTTCTGCACGGGCATTGTTGTAGCACTGAATTGAGTTCATGTAAAGGGTAGTTTAAGGGATAGTATATTGATTTTTTTTTTTTTTTTTTTTTGGAAACACTATAACAGGTCACTTCATTGACTAAAAATCTCCAGGAAAGTTTTAGTTTGTTACAGAGGCAAATAGTCTTACGGCACTTTTTAGGGAATTATATTGGCTCTTGAATAAATAAGAAATTTTTTTCCGAGCTTTTGTAGCACCAACAAGAAAGAAAATGAAACCTTTTTGTTTTAATGAATATGAGTAGAATTGAAAAAAAACAACAACTGAAGAACAAACTATAGACAAGTACAACACTGCACTGTAGTAGAAGTAGTAGGTGTATTAGTAGTTGTAGAAATAATATTTAAAGTATTAGTAGGAGTAGAAGTAGTAGCAGATGTAGGTGTAATAGTAGATGTAGTAGTAGGTGTAGTAAGTGTGGTAGTAGTAGATGTAGTAGTAGTAGTAGAAGTAGTCATAGGTGTGATAGTAATAGAAGTAGATGTAGTAGTAGTAGAAGTAGACGTAGGTGTGATAGTAGTAGAAGTAGATGTAGTAGTAGTAGTAGTAGTAGTAGTACTCATAGGTGTAATAGTAGATATAGTAAGTGTGGGAGGAGAAGTAGTAGATGTAGTAGGTGTAGTGGGTGTGGAGGAAGAATTTTAGCCAAGCTACGCATTTATTCAATCCACATTTTTCAGCGCACTTTATTAAAACTCAGCAAAACAGGACAACAACCAAAAACGTGTCTGTCTCAGACTCACAGCTTTCGCTTCCTCAGGTTCAAGTCCACGCTCTGCGCTGTGTGTGCGCATGCGTGTGCTCATGCGTGTGCGTGTCTTGCAAGCTCTGCCAGCTATATCATGCTCTTTCTTTCTCACCGGTTACGGGATTCACTGAAAGCATAAAGAGATAAGTAGACTGGCGGTAATAAGACACAGGTGAGAATCATCACCCGTTACCTGCTGGTTCGACCCGTCTCCTCCCCGTCCACAGCTAATGCTCGGCCACGCCCCCACTGCCACAAATACTTAATCTTTATTTACATGTAGCTGCAATTTGTAGTCACAATCATATGCGTAAAATATTATTTACATATGCATTATATTTATGTATCATAAGTATTTGTTTTGTCCAAAACTTTCTGCTTCACTGGAAACTTTATGTACTACGCTGTACTTTTACCAGTTATACTATTATTACTGAAGTACACTGCAGTTATTTACTGGATTCTTCTTCAGAATTACAGTACTGTGCAAAAGTCTTAGGCACCCTGTTTTTTGTACAAATGTTGTTATATAGGTTTATTTTATGACTTGTGCATTATAGAGTCGGTACAAAAACATTTTAGATTTCCAAACATAATTTTTCCAACAAAAAATTAGAATTACAGAAAAATGTTTGTATGTCAGTAAAGAAGGCAACACTTTACGTAACAGACCACGTTTCAGACAAAAACATAATGAAGGCTGCTGCGGTTTGCTGCAAAAAAAAAGAAGCAAGTTCGACAGTCAGTCTTCAGAAGTTCTGTGGCAGATTCTCCAAGATGCTCAATAAAACTTACCCACTAATTTCCTTATAAAACTGCACACTGGCTTGACATCTGGTGAATTTGGAGGCCAAGGCAACACCCTGAGCTCTTCTCAAGCCATTCCTGAATAATTTGTGCAGTGTGGCAGGGCACATTATCCTGCTGAAATTGGCCATTGCCATCTGAGAATACCATTGCCATGAAGGGGTGTATGGTCTGCAATGATTAGGTGGGTTCCAGGTGTCAAATTTATGTCCACATGAATGCCAGGACCCGAGGTTTCCCAGCAGAACATTGCCCAGAGCATCACACTGTCTCTGCCAGCTAGTCTTCTTCCAATAGTGCATCCTGGTGCCATCTTTTCCCCAGGTAAGCAGTGCAAACACACACCCGGCCGTCCACATGATGTAAAAGAAAACATGATTCATCAGACCAAGTCACCTTCTTCCATTGCTCCATGGTCCAGTGCTGATGCTCACGTGCCCATTGTTGGCGCTTTCGGTGGTGGACAGGGGTCAGCATGGGAACTCTGACCGGGCTGCAGCTACACAGCCCCATACACAACAAGCTGCAATGCATCGTGTGTTCTGACACCTTTCTGTCATCACCAGCATTAACTTTCAGCAGTTTGTGCTACAGTAGCTCTTCTGTGGGATCGGAGCAGATGGGCTAGCCTTCACTCCCCATGCGCATCAATGAGCCTTGGGCTCCCATGACCCTGTCACTGGTTCACTGGTTGTCCTTCCTTGGACCACTTTTGGTAGATACTAACCACTGCATACCGGGAACACCCCACAAGACCTGCTGTTTTGGAGATGCTCTAACCCAGTCGTCCAACCATCACAGTTTGGTCCTTATCAGAGTGACTCAGATCCTTATACTTGCCCATTTTCCCTGCTTCCAACACATCAACTTCGAGAACTGACTGTTCTCTTGCTGCCTAATATATCCCACCCCTTAACAGGTGCCATTGTACTGAGATAATCAATATTATTCACTTCACCTTTCAGTGGTTTTAATGTTATGGCTGATCGGTGTATATGGCAATGTGTTTTAATCAACATTAATACAATAATAATTAAGAGGTGAGCAAGCAGTGAGGGGAGGAGGAGATGCACCTGTTCTCATTTTAATTTGTTAAACTAACCTGCCTGTCACAGAGTGGATGAACTGCATGCACATGCTCTCATTAGCACCCATTCTGTGTGACACACACAGACACATACACACACACACACACACACACACACACACACACACACACACGCCATCAGGTTTATTTGAGTATGTGCTTCTGCAGCTGCACAATCAGTAATATTCACAAGTTCATCACTTTGGCAGATGTGAAAACAGCCTGTGAAGGCTTGACAATTTTATAAAAAAAATATGTGCAAGTCATTTTTTGGAAAATATTGTTTGCGATGTGTCTAATATAAAAAGTTCTTTGGAAATATCATCATCTGTGCAGCTTGGACTGGTATATAAATCCATGCTGAGGCACTGAGTGCCTGTGGTAAACACTCTGGGGGAAAATGAAATGTGATGCGGACCACAGATTGCGGTTGTTTTCCACTAGCACAGGTAGCTTTATTTGTATTTACAGCAGCAGAAGAGTGTGTAGAGACTCATTAGGTTGGAGTGCATGGCCATGGCTCTGTGTCTCCAGGTGGCATGTCTGCCATCAGTCCCACCTCTGAGGAAAGGCAGCCTGGGCTTTATTTATAAGCTTAATGTGTTTACATACAGACTGGTGACAAATTATTCAGGTGTCAGGCCAACAAAGAGCCACCACAAGAGCCTTGGCATTGATTCTACAACTCTCTAGAACTGTGCTGGAGAGATAAACTCTAAAATATATTCCCTAACAGGGTTTTGATGATGTGCTGGAGAGCACTCAGTCCAAAATCTGATGAGACATGATGAGTGTGAAGGGCATAGTATCACTGATCACGATGTATGTCATTTTCATCCTCATCGAACTGTTCAGTGATATCTGTGGATAGGGGTGGAGTCATCCTGGATGAGACCACGTCCATCAGGATCGAAATGTTCCATCATAGGATAAAGGTGATCAGTCATAAGCTTTAAAGGGAAAGGTGGTGCCAAAGAATGCAAGCAAAATAAATAATCCCCTGTACACAGAGTGTAGTGTGCACTGGCCTCTGACTGTGTGTGTGTGTGTTCTTTCCCATGTCAATATTTACACATTTATATGTATTCACAGATTTGATGGAGTGTGTATGGCTTTGTGTGTGTGTGTGTGTGTGTGTGTGTGTGTGTGTGAGTGTGTTGGTGGGTGGTGGACATGTAATTATCACTTTGTAGGGACCAAATGCCCTCCATGATGAGGGCATTTGTTTTATTATCATAAAGCAACTAAGGAATAAAACACACTGTGTCGTGCTGTCGAAGCAGAATTACAGTTACAATCCCAAAGTTGATTATTTGCCAATAACAGCACATTCTGAAGTGTTTTATTCCTCTTAAACCATAGCAATTTGCCAGTTTAGTTCCTGTTAGCACTTCTGTTACTTGTCATGTTACCGAGAAACCTTCTGACTAATCAGAATTGAGAATTCAGTTAGTTAGTTACTTAGTAAGCAAAAAAGCCTAATTCTTTTTGATTGTACAAGTCAGTAAAAATGGCACAAATGTGTGTGTGTGTGTGTGTGTGTGTGCGCTGGTTACTATGTATTCATACAAAATAAAATAGTATACTACTACTACTACTGCTTATAGCAATAATAATAATAATAATAATAATAATAATAATAATGATACATGTTTAGCTGTATTAGTAATTAAGATGTTCCTACTCCCCCACCTATTAATCTATCTATAAATACTATGTAATATAAAATTATTATATTACGGAAGGTCACAGAGCACTTATCACGCTGATCATCTGTTTCACAGCTCTTGACAGAACCTCAGCATCAGTCCTCTTGTAAATGCTGTAATAGCTTGTTTCACGTGACAGACAGCGATCTCTCCATCGCCTCCTCCTTCAGCAGCTCTGATGAGGCGGAACCCAGAGGAACAAGAGTGTGAGAACAGATTCTTTAACAACCTGCCCAAGGCTCCTGTCTCCTGCTGACCTACAGCTTCATGAAGCAGCACTCATCCTACTGAGGAATTACCAGAACACGTTAATGCAGCAGTGGGCTTTGAGTTGGGAACCACACTCATTTGTTTTAAACTGGACTGAAGAAATGCAATAAAGTTCCACAAACAATTTCCACCGGGCAGGTAATAACAGCATGAGAGTAAAATATATCTGTCATAACAATATAGTGTTATACACACACACACACACACACACACGCACGCCATAGGAATGCACTAGTTTTTGATTGTGTGTGTCCACAAGATTAGGAATATCTAACAGTTTTGACACTGTGGGGACATTTGGCTGGTCCCCGTGAGGAAAACTGTTTTCCCCCCTCTTTTTTCTTTTTTTCAGCTTTCATTTTAAAAACTAAAACTTCTTTTTGTTTACTGAGATTAGATTTAGGGTTTGTGTGTGTGTGTGTGTGTGTGTTCATATGTTCACAGAAATTACCATCCCATACACATTAATGCAGCAGTACGCGGCACTAATTCGTCACAAATTGTACTAAAGAAATCTGATTTATCTGTAATTAAAGTTCGCTAGAGCGACTAATAAATAAAAAACATGAGCCAAAAATCGAGGTTCAGTTAAGTCCTGGAATTCAATTCATAATCGGTTTTAAGGTAAACATAGTGGGTTGTGATTTCCACCACTATTTAAAAAGAAATCACAGAAAGCCTCTGCTCTAAATGACAAATTAATGTCCTTTTAATGATTATATTTTTTTAATTTCAAATTGTTTAATTATCTAAATGACCTCTTTACAAAGTCTTCAAAAGATATTAATAACTGTTCTTCCACAGAAAAGCCTATTTAATCAGTTACTTCATATTATTTTAGTGTGATCTCTGCACTGCTAACCATTATATATGTTTACTCACTAAAATCATGATTTTATTTTCATTTTTCCACTAATAAAGCTTAATAAATAAATGTATGAATCCTATGGCTGTATAACGATGCATTAAGATTTGAAGATTTACTGCATTAAAAAGTACCCAAGCTCAGCCTGCCTCGTACCCCTTACTGTGAAAATTTAAGGTAATTATCATCGCTAATGGGTTTGCTTTAATTATTTGAAACATGATGGATTTTAATTTGGCCTATCTGTTGAATTTTTAATTTGGAACTGGAATTTCCATTAGCCGGAAAAAGATAGACATCCACCTTCCCTGCTGCTTCTGCACACATCACGGGGTGTAAATCTGAGTTCAACCAATGTACTGTATATAAACCAGAATTTAGATTATTAACAGATTTAATCCCAGACTACAAATTACAGAAACTACAGAAACCCACAGTATGTTGCATAAATGATCTCTC
This sequence comes from Pangasius djambal, assembly GCA_022985145.1. Classification (NCBI taxonomy): domain Eukaryota; kingdom Metazoa; phylum Chordata; class Actinopteri; order Siluriformes; family Pangasiidae; genus Pangasius; species Pangasius djambal. The sequence continues at coordinate 6,170,237 of CM040985.1, read as the reverse complement.
CCCTTGAACTTTATCATATCTTATAGTGTTTCAACATAGAACTGAATTGGGGTTAACTGGGATTATATGTCATGAATGTTCACAAAATAGCCATAATATTGAAAAGGGGGGAAATATGAAAAAAAAAATGCAAAATTATTTACAAATTAAGGACATAAAGGGTCTGATTGTGTAAGTATTCACATCTATTAATGTGAAAAATCTTAAATTAGCCCAGTTGCCGTTAGAAATTGCCTAATTAGTTGAATGGAATCAACCTGTATTCATATGGAAGACTCCATAGTGTTGGACAAAATTCATGGTTTGGTTAAAAAAAAAATATTCATTTTTTCATACATCATTAAGTCCATTAATTTAAAAAATGCCTACAGGAGGCTGTCCAACAAAATTAGAGAAGCAACCATTTACATTACATTTACATTTACGGCATTTGGCAGACGCCCTTATCCAGAGCGACTTACAATAGTGCTTTGAAGTCTATCAAAAATACATCCTGATACCGGCTTGCTAGGTCACAAACTAGGAATACCATCAGCCCAAGACTCTGTTTTTTTTTTTTTTTTTTTTTTTTTTTTTTTTTTTTTTTTTT
>CM040985.1:6159197-6169548 GCA_022985145.1 Pangasius djambal | reverse complement strand
ATGTATATATGTGTGTGTGTGTGTGTGTGTGTGTGTTAGAATATAGATAGATAGATAGATAGATAGATAGATAGATAGATAGATAGATAGATAGATAGATAGACACTCACCATCCACTGTTTTAGGAACACGTGTACACTGACCAGCTCATCATTTTGTGCATTCTGAGATGCTTTCCTACTCGGTACTTTGAGTTAGTGTAACCTTCCTATCGAACCAGTCTGACCCTTCTCCTCTGACCTTCTCTCGTCAGAAGATGTTTACACCCACAGAACCACCGCTCGCTGACGTTTTTCACACCACTCTGTAAGTGTGAACTCTAGAAGCTGTTGTGTGTGAAAATCCCAGGAGATCAGCAGTTCGTAAAATACTCAAACCCGCGCCAACAGCCATGTCACAGTCAGAGTCACTGAGTTCACTGCAATTCTTTTCCCGCATTCTGATGTCTGATGTGAACATTAACTGAAGACCTGTATCTGCCTGATATATCGCGTTGCGCTGCTGCCACATGATTGGCTGATTGGACATTTGCGTGAATAGGTCTGTGCAGAGGTGTTCCTAATAAAGTGATATAAACATATGTGATTCATTTTGAATATGCATTTTAGCATTAATGTTACACTTTACACTTTTGGCACAAATGGTGATCACAAGAGACAACAAAAATGCTAAATGCTAGGATGTTTTAAACCGTGTGTGAAGTCCTCGATATGGATACATTGCAGTGTTTAACTTGCTCTAAATCACATGGAGACTCAGCCGTGAGTGTTTAGAGTCAGTGTTCACTGGAGCGCTAAAGAAAGCAATCGTACGTCACCGGTGCAATTTGTCTGAACGCTGTAATTCTAACACGCTTCTTCACACCCAGCATGTGCGCCGCAGGAAGCGCCGCGCTTTAGGTGATTGTGTCTGGTGTGAAGCGTCCACTGCAAATCAGAGTGAAATTACACTGAAATGAGGAATATTTCCCAGGCAAATAAACGTGTGTGTGTGTGTGTGTGTGTGCGTGTGCGTGTGAGTGTTTGTAACAAGAGGAGAAGATTTTTGACACGTTTGGGACACAGAAAGGCAAAATTTCATGTTTAACAATTAATGAGCTCAACAGGAAATAAACAAACACACATTATCATATCATAGGAACCCTCTAGAAATGTAGCCTCAGGAAGTGTCAGGGTTTTTTGTTTCCCTTTTTTTTTTATCATTGTTGACTTTTTTTTTTTTTAGGTTCAGTGACATTTCGTTTTTGTCCAAGACAAAATCCTTTGTTTGCGTTTTATCCTGAAATCCCACCATCCGAATTTTTCTTTTCACTTTTGTAGCCCAGATTGATTCAGGCGTAATGTTCAGATACATATTCAATGATTAGAAACAAATTACAGCAAGAAATGATAAGCAGCTTTATCACCCAACACACAGAAACAGGCAATTACATTGTTCAGTAACCTGAAGGCTAAACTGATTTGCTATGATTAAGAAGCGAGCAGCAGGAGGCCTTGTACTTCTCGACGGTAAAAAAAAAAACAAAAAAAAAAACAATTAATTAGCCTCGCATTGAACTTGAACAGCTAAATTATTATAACAAGAACGCAGTCATTAATGAGCCGTTACACCAAACTGCTTACGGTATGTTTCGAATATATTAATGGCATTTGAATGCATTGCGTACTGAGGATGTGAGTTAAGTACAATAAATACAAAACAAAAAGACATTTTGACCAAAATCAGAGCAACACCGAAAGTATTTTTCCAAGAAACTTTGTTTTTAAATCTGATGAAAACTAATCTTATGGATCGTCCTTATATTATAGACAATAAATATTTATAATGAGATATATATATGGGATGAGATATAAATATTTATATGTCATGTTGTATTAGTCCTCAATAACCTTGAAAATTTCTTACAGGGTTTTGTGTTTATTTTTACAATAATAATAATATAATAAACTTTATTTTATTTAGCGCTTTTAAAGTAGCATCTCAAAGCGCTTTACATAAATTAAGATACAGCGAAATGCAAAATAAAACGATACAATAAACTAAAATACAAGCAGAGATAAAATGCAAAGATAGAAATAAGAATCATTCTTAACAGAGCCAGTATAAATAACAGCAAATCAATCACATGGAATCCGATTTATCAGATTTATTTCCGTTATTAATGATAGAGATAAAAAGATGATGTATATGTGAGCAGTAAACTCCTCGGCTGCACGCTGTGACAGGAAAATAATCATCGGCCGGATGGTGTGATGAAGCAGAGTCATTGTAACCACGCTAACATTGATTATTTTCCTACAGCAGTACGTCCCAAAGTGTTCTATTGCGATTACAATATTATTAATAAATGATTACAATTATTATTATTATTATTATTATTTTTATTTTATTTTTTTTTTTACAATTTTTACCCATTTATAGTTGCATTTACTTTTGTGGAAGATTGTAGTCATTCCCTCACTTTATCTTGAAGTTGTTAGACAGAGAAACCCACAGAAAACCCACGTCATCATATTAATTATATGATTATATTTTTTTTAAAAAACTTTTATTAGTAGTCTTATGATTAGCGTAGTTAATCAAAGCAGCCCTGATATTCAGTATAACTGAATTATATTTCTTTTATACAACAGTTCTATTAATAAGAAATTAATATCGAGTAACTGACATTTCAGGCTCAAATATTTCCCAAAGAAGCTGGATAGAGCGTTGCATGTTGCCATGCCAACGCCCAGACAGACTGACTGACAGCTCATAGTAAGTGTATAATGAATTGTTGCTTGAAATGAAATTTTGCATAGCAAACGCAGACAAGCAGAGTGAAACACACAGTGTGTTGTAGCAGTGCTGTCATACTAAATATCGACACTCTTGGCACAAAGCTTGACCAATCAAATTAGCGATAATAACATAATAATATATTAGAACAAGTGCATTAATATAAACCGGTGATTTGTCTGAACTACTGTCCCGTTAAATAATTAATCAACACCTTCTAACCAATCAGAATCAAGAATGGAGAACATTTTTTAATGAATATAACTGCAACTTTTAGTTTATTATTGGTATAAAATGAAAGGCGATGGAGTGGTCAGTAGCACACGCCGGTCAGCAGGTCTGAGATCAGCGCTCCAGGCTGTTAGGCTTCACTGTTTCCTCAGGCATCAGGATCCCACTGAGGAAACCGGGCAGCGGATAAATGGACATGGAAATGAATTTGGTTCGTTCGATATGCCATCTTGCCTCAAAACTTTCCTCAGCTCTCTTTTTCTCAGTGTTGTTTTGCGATTGCTGCCTCGGCCTCAGTGCCGTTTCGGTATGAAGGGTGTTAGAAGTCACGCCAGCTGCAGCGTTTGTGATCCTGTAGCATGGACACATGCTGAGATTTTGAAATGAATCTGAAATGAAGTGGTGCAGTACCAAAGAATGGAGAATGAACTAAGTTTTTTTTTTCTCTCTCTCTCTCTCTCTCTTTTTCCCCCCCAGAGAGGCTCCATACAAAACAGGAAGTCAAAGCGATGCCTTGAGCTTGTGGAGAGCAACGAAAGTGAGTTTGGCTTCGAGCTCACCGTCCAGAAATGCACGGGACAGAAATGGACTATCACGAGTGTACTGCCTGGAAGCACCTTGTAACAGGACGCCGAGAGAGTCGAGGACAGCATCGAGAAATCTGGATAAGGACGAGGAGACCATGATGCACCTGGATGTCTCTATTTGAACTTGACATCGTATGATAAATGTTAAACATTTTTATGCCTAGCTACTGTACATGTGCATACGGATCAGCCACGTCTGGCAGCTTGGACAGTGGAATATAGGTACATTTATCTAATATTTTCTTATTATAAGATTATTATATACCAAATACGATATAGTTAAGCCTATTTATAGATATTGCCACTCATTTCAAGCTATTCACCAGTTATTATTATTCAAGCTATTTACCATTTACTATTTATTATTTATCAAGATGCACAAAAAAATCGTATTAAATCTGCGATCCAATTTAAGAACATAGTCAATTTTGGAAAATTTACATAAAACAGAGCTGCTATTCCTCTTCATTCGCTGTGACCAGTGAGCATAGAGAGGTTGTACCACATGACCTTGTACACCTACTCGAATCATGGAGAGTCGAGAAAAAGAGAAAAAGGGGAGTCAGAATGTCGAGTGAATTTTAAAACGACCCAAGTACCCACTTGTAGTGAGAAGAAGAACAAATTAGTCCATAATATTATTGTGATAATATGAAAAAAATATGAAACAATTTGGAACATTAATATGATTCACGGAACGTTAAATTCCTAATAACTAAAACAAGCGACGATTAAATGTGTGAAATGGACAAACTCACCAGTGACCAGTAACACATTATATGTAGAGCATGCTTACTAAAGACAGATTTTCACCTGTAAGTAACCCGAAAGTGAAAAGTCATTCGTACAGGAACAGTAAAAAAAAGAATAATTATTTAATAGTAGTGTGATGATTTGATTTAAAAGGTTACAAGTGAAATGAATTGAGGCAAAAATTGATGATTATTGGAAAAAAGGCGAATAAAAAATGTATTCAGATTCTCAAACTGATGTGGAAATAATTTAATAAGCTAGCACGGTGATTTAGCCCATAACTCTGATACTTATATTCCTTCTGTATGTCATCGTTCACAGTTCCCCAGATTCTGAACAAAGCTGGTCACATATCGATCAGAGGATACTAAACGGAGTCGTACCGTCTCAGATTCAGTGGTACGGTATCGTCAAATATCAAATTGTCACCTTAAGAATCGAAATCGTATCATATTATGTGGAAGCTTGAGGTTTACACTGCTATTATATAAGCAGTCATTAATATCACTGTGTTTGCTTTAACTTTGTTTTAACTTTAGGAGGACGCACTGTCCTCTTACACCATGTACATTAATACCGTATTATCGGTTATTTTTGCTGAGGATTTCAGCGTTTGCAGTACAGATGTCATTCACAGATATCTGCATCAGTCATGCACCAGTTTATTAAATACACACATTATTCCCTACAAAATTGCTCATGATGTTCGTTCTAAGACAAAACATGCTGATTCCCGTTTCATCAAGCATGTCTAGAAATAGGCTTATACTGTATGTTATATTTGTTATGAAAAAATAGAATGATAATGAGAAATATTGGATAAACCTGCCTTTATTACAGGCATGAGATTTTGCAGTGGACGTTCCGCACTGTTCTATTTTGTGCAAGGTATAATTTGGATTTGTGTTGACTTGAAGGTTTTACCGGACTTGATGCGGCGATTTTTTTTAACGCATTCAGTCCGCATTTGCTACCGTGTAGCAGGCTTTGGCAACGTTTCTTGCTGTATTTCTTTCTTTCTAGTGTCTCAGGTTCGTAGGTTGAGATTATTTTGGAATCGAGCTGTACATTTTGGGGACATGCCAATACGTTGGAATATGTCTAGATACAAATCGACTATTTTATATCTTCATGTAAATCTCAGTATTTATACTATATGGCATTAAAAAGAACAGATGGTGAGCAAAACTGTGGCATGTTTGTTTGTTTTTTTGCTTAGAGCATAATGTTAAGCTCTTGCTGCAATTAAAGCACTCGTGACAGTAGTTGACAGCTGAGTAACATGTCAACGCTATTGGATGCCAGCGTGTTACATGCTGCTTTCTCCGAGTGTCCTGTTATCCAGCAAGGATAGCTGCTAATCACAGGGGTGCTAACATGGTCATAGTTTGTATATCAGGATACACACATCTTATACCACTGATAGGATAATATCAGGAAGTTGCAAGTTAAGAATCCTTACTTATCCAAAGAACCGTTTTTCTCAGAGTGGATGTATTAGCTGGGTGAGTTTCCATCCATCCATCCATCCATCCATTCTCTGTAACGTTTATCCTACACAGGGTTGAGGGGAGCCTGGAGCCTATCCCAGGGGACTATCCCGGGGGCAGGGGACACCCTGGACCGGGTGCCAATCCATCACGGGGCACAATCGTACACACACACACACACATACGCACACACACCTGATCATTTGGAAATGCCAGTCAGCTTTCAACGCATGTCTTTGGACTGGGGTAGGAAACTGGAGTACCCGGAGGAAACCCCCGAAGCACGGGGAGAATATGCAAACTCCACGCACCCGGGGCGGAGGCAGGATTCGAACCCCCAACCCCGGAGGTGTGAGGCAAACCACTAAGCGTGTGGTACAAAATAATCAACATTTTTGATAATTATTTTCTTCAGATTTTGCTTGTTCACCTACCTAATTACAACCTCTCATTAAATGTGTATAGAGAAAAATAAAGCTTGGAAGGATGTAACCGAGATGATCAGGCCCTCTAGGGAGTGGAGTGCACACAGCTAGTACAGTTAGCTAATCACAAATCAGACCACATAACTAACAACTAACTTTCACACCGATTAGTGCATTATGTAATTTGTTTTTAATATATATATATATATATATATATCCAGTCAGGTCTGGAAGTATTTGGACAATGACAGAGCTTTTGTGATTTTGCCTTTACACACCATCACAGTGGATTTGAAATAAAACAATCAAGATGTGATCGAAGGCTTTCAGCTTTATTTTAAGAGGTTCCACAAACATATGGCATTTACCATTTAGGAATTAGGAATACTTCCGGACCTGACTGTATATAGTATACAATATATACAAGTAAGGCTAGAGGGTTATCTTACCTCCCACATCTCTTCATATGTGATATACAGAAAGTTTTCAATGTTTCTTGCATTGCTGGTCCATCCTTTCACCTGATCAAACCAATACTCATAGTGCACTACAAAGAAATTAAGATGACGTTCAGATATTTATATTAAACAAGATTACAATTTTAATGAAGCGATTGGTGGTAATTAAAAAATATTAAGCTTGCAAACCTGTTCCTTCCAGAAAGGCACTCAGAAACTCTGAGAATGTGCCTGGGTCTTTCAGGAACCTGGCCATTTTATGGAAGTAGTAATAAGATACTATCACATCTTTAGGATTTCTTGCCACATATATGACCTGAAACCATATATTTTAGAAGTTTTAAAAGGCAGAATTCAATTCAAAGCACCAATACATGGTGAGAGTTACAATGTTCAGGTTACAAAGAATTACACATGCTCATAAAGAGTCTACTATTTGTCCAGAAACAAGATGATAGTTCTTGCTGCAGAACCAAAAATCCAGGGGGTGGAGCTGGACCTGATCCAACATCTCCTATAACCTTTACCCCAACCTCTAACCTGTAACCCTTAACTCACGACATGCTGTACAACACGGAGCAACACTTTTGGTTCGACTCCATCCAAGTAAAAGGATCTGGATCAGGTCCGACTCCACCCACTGGATTTGTGATTCTGTAGTAAAGGCTACTACTGAAAGTTTAGCTCAATTCTACCCAGACAGGAAGAGCTGGATCGGGTCCAGCTCCACCCCTTGGACTTTTGGTTCTGCAGTGATGGGAGTATGTTTATTGTTGTTTAAAAATGCTCGATGTTCTAGTTTGTGTCATGTTTGCTAATAAACCAAAGTCTTAGTGCTGATGTCATATCCAGAGACCAAAATTGTATTCGGTTCAATTTTATCCGTAGAGTGCCTTTAACAATAGACATTGTGACAAAGCAGCTTGACAGGATTCAGGATGTAGATTTAGATCCCTAATGAACAATCCAGTGGTGACAGTGATGAGGAAAAACTCTGAAAACACACAATGAAGAAACCTTTAGAGACGCTAAACGGAGTTTGTACTCTTCTGGGTGACACCAGATAGTGGGATCATACTGTATATCATTTCAAACAGTACTGAGTGTGTTGAAAGGATGTTCATTATGAGCTGATTATGAATATGAGTCCTTTGATGATTTGCTTCCCTTATCAGCCATGATATAACCTGTTTAATTTCCATCCAGTCAGAATAGAGAAACTTCCGTACTTTATGTTGTATCTTGTACATCAGAGTTATTTTTTTTATCTTAGCTGCAAAGAGATCTTGTGCTGGATCTTGTGCTGCATTTAACACAAAACCGAGCTGGTTTGCCCTGACATTGTACATGCCATTATTAAAATCACCGACGTGATGAACTACATCATGGTTTCACATGGAGGTCACATGGCATCACATGCCTGTCTTGCTCATGAAAATCAGGCTGCGTCCGAATATCCCTACTTCCCTACCCTACTACCATTTCAATAGTTTAAAAAAAGCTAGTGCCATTTTGGAAGTAAATAAAAGCTACTACTGTTTCTGACGTTAAAAAAAAACCTACTACCGTTTAAATAAAAGCCACTGCTGTTATGGGAATTTAAAGAAGTTTCAGAAGTAAAAGAAAAGCTACCATGGATTCGGAAGTAAAAAAAAAAAAAAAAAAAAGAAGTTACCATCTTGTTATTAAGTTAAAGAAAAGCTACTACAGTTTCATTAGTAAAAAAAAAAAACTACTACCATTTCAGAAGTAATGAAGCGTCACACGTTCCACAGCTTTATAAAGTTTCAGAATCTTAGCAGCTTGTTTGGATTTGCGTAATGATCTATTTTCTACGAGGCTGCATAATTTTGCATAGCAAACATCACACTTCATTTCCTTTTCTTCGCCTCCCCGCTTTAACTCACAGATGCCTTCTGATGCTTATTTATCTTGTGCCCTACAAAAAGGAAGCGTCTCATTTACAAACATGATTGTCAGTTAAAAATGCCGTCCTTGAATTTTTCATGATGTTGGTGTAAAGATGAAGGAGGCAGAGAACAGACACGAGGTCAGCGGCTGTGTGGAAATGATCTGTTTTAAAGAAGCCTTACAGGATCAATACTTCATTCAGCCATTCATCTTGCCTCGCCCTTGAGAGAGAGAGAGAGAGAGAGAGAGAGTGTGTGTGTGTGTGTGTGTGTGTGTGTGTGTGTGTGTGTGTGTGTGCGTGTACATATATCTCGTACTATTGCGTCACGCTAAACTGCATTGCGTTTTTCTAGAATTCTAAGCGTGCATCATCACATGATGCACATCTGTAATTTACATGTGGATTTTAGACATTTCACGTTGTTTCACGCATTTTTCACATCTAGTGCACGTTTTTTTCACGTGTGATTGTTTCATGTGATTAATTTATGTTCACGTGATTTTTTTTTCACATGATTCATTTGTTTTCATGATTCTTTACAATTGGTTGATTTATTTCCACATGATTTTTTTTTATGTTTAATTTTTTTTTTGCACGTGATTTTTTCACATAATTCATTTTCATATGGGATTGTTTACGCGATTATTTTTTTCACGTTCGACTTTTTTTTTTTTTTTTTTTTTTTTTTTTTTTTTTTTTTTTTTTTTTTTTTTTTTTTACACGATTCATTTTTTCATGTTTTTTCATATTCATGTTTTTTTTCAACTGTTTTTAACATGATTTATTTTGACATGATTTTTTACATGATTCATTTATTTTCATGGGATTCCTCACGCTTGATTAATTCTCATGTGATTTATTATTTTTTTTAAATGATTGATTTATTTTCCCATGATTTTATAACATGATTCAATCCTTTTTTTATTTATTTCAGTGCCCAGAATGGTGCTGGACTACTTTAGCCATCAGCCTCTGCATCTAAGTCACGTTTATTTCTAATGAGCACTTGTATTTACGTTCTGGCTTTTGTGTTACTCGTTGTCTAGCATTTGTCACTTTCACCTCCTGTTTTTATGGGTCACTCCATGAAAACTGCAGCCGAACTGTTACTTGAGGGTAAAATTCCAGAAAAAGGAATTTTGAAGGACATTCCCACCTTCATGCTGACATTACCATCAGACTTAATGGCTTATGGGTCAAAAGATAACATCTCCACTCGAACGTGAGTTATGAGGCATCACATTTACTGCATTGCACATGTAACAAGGACACGAAAATAATGAATTTATCAATAAAAATTTAAATTTTAAAATTTAAAATTGGAAAACATTTGCCAAGTCAATAAATAACATTAGCAGAAGTTGAAAATAATCAACAATTTGGACCAATCTCAAGATCTATTAACTTGAATATTTGAAAATAACTAGTCTATTATCGATCAAATCAAGAAGTCGAGCTTTTCTTGGGTCTTGAGTGCATCACTAGGAAGTTAAGGTAAGGCCATATCATTTATTTTAGTTTTTATGATAATGTAGTTGCAATATACACTGCCCTCCAAAAGTTTGGAAACGCCTGAACAAAATAGGGTTTTTGGGCAATATCAGCATAAATCCTCTTTAGTTAGTGACCATTTTGCATTGATAATAAGGGACAACACAAACTATGAAAACATATTTTATTAAATAAAAAGTTTATGAACATAAACATGAACATAACA
>CM040985.1:6126807-6159097 GCA_022985145.1 Pangasius djambal | reverse complement strand
TGAGAGAACTAATTAGCATAGACTAACAGACACTTCCAAACAACACAACAGAATCAACAATATACAATTCAACAATTCAATAATATAACAATTCTAGTGGCGAGAATCTAGATCCAACTGAGTCAAGTAGATAGTACACAAAGTCAGAAACTTACCTTACCAGTAGAGAATAAATTCAAGATAGAACTTAAAGCACACAACCAAGAGGCCAAGGGTAAATTTAATGGAGCTAGAGACGCTATTCACAGGAAAAACATAACTGAGATACTCCACAAAGCTGGATGGTTTGGAAGAGTGGTGAGAAGAAAGCCATTACTGGAAAAAAAAAAAAAAAAGGAAATGTTGTTTGGTGACTTCTCTGGTCTGATGAGACCAAAATTGAACTTTTTAGCCTTTATGGGATTGGTGGAAACTCAACACTGCTGATCACCCTGAGAACACGATTCACTACAATGAAGCATGGTGGTGGTAGCATTGTAGTTTGGAAGTGCTTTTCATCAGCAGGGACTGGGAAACAACACGGATGAAGCCAAACACAGGGCAATCCTAGAAGAAAACCCGTTCCAGTTGGAACACTTCACCTTCCAACATGATAATGAAACAACTTCCAAAGCTACACTGGAGGGGTTTAAAACAAGAACCTGGAAGTTTTAGAATGGCCCAGTCTAAACCCAGACCTCGATTCGATCTGTGGCAAGATGTAAAGGCACTCTGTGTATAATCTGACAGAGCATGAGCAATTTTGTCAAGAAGAGTGGGCACAAATATCAGGATCCAGATGTGCAAAGCTGTTTGAGTAATACCAAGTATGGACCCAGACAAAAATGGTAAAAATCCCAAATTCAGTTCCTGATTGTAACATTATAAAATATGGAAAACTTTAAAAGGGAATGAATGTGAGGCATGTCACAACCTGACCTATTTTATGGGATCTAAAGCACTCCAAAATGGTCAAAAACAAAATGTATAAAATAATTTAAACTTTTCTTTGCCTGCATTTCCCCCCACCTCTGTTAGAATCCATTTCCTCAAAGCAGTAGGCAACACTGCTTTTGTTTGTCAGGCTCCTTATTATTTTTTTTGTGTGTGATAATTATACAGGAAGATCATGACAAATCTTAATACCGCAGGATGTAATTAGGAGAGGGATAATAAACCTGGCTTGTGACAGCAGAGTACACACAGACACCCACACATGCACAATGACACCCACATGCACGCAAACACACAAACAATTAAACAAGCCCCTTCGTGCTAAGCTAAAAAAAAATATAAATAAATAAATGCAATACATCACGATCTCGAAGGATTTTAAGTGTACATCCATGATGCTTAAATCAATTATATGCATAGAAGTTTTCATTACAGCTCCAGTGAACTGAGATCTGATGGAGCCTCCATGGTCTCAGAGAAACAGGAATGCACTGTGCAGATAGGAGGAGAAGTTTCTTTTCAGCCTGCAGACAGGTGGATGGGCTGTGAAAGCTTTGCTCCAAAGCCCTGGGCATGGATTTGATAGCCAGAGCATGGATTAATGCCATGGAGCAGAACAGCTCGGGTCAGAAGGTCCACAAAAATGAAACACAGACACACTGTGGCTCAAGTTGACAGGTCCCTGATTTTCTCTGGACATTTGACTTTTCTTTTCTTTTCTACATCTTGACATCTCTTGCTGTTACTCTCAGGCACACTTGTAAAAGTTAATCATCAATAATTAATGTAAACTTCTTCCTCATAGTTCATGTCTATCTAAGTATCTCCTATATTTCAGTAGTCATTGTGATCAGTTGTGATAGTCAGTAGTTTCTGGCTTTAATTAAATCGCAGATTTATAATAATGGGCTCATTTTAACACGTTATTGTTTCTATAGTAACAGCTTACCCAGGGACTTGTATGGCTTGTATGTTATTTAACAAAGAACAACATGTAATCGTTGATTATGGTGACGTTTTCTGTGAGGAGATGTTTATTTAGCATTTATGGAAGGAGTCCCCAGTGTCAACACTTTGTAACCGTCAGAGATAAAGCTCGAACTTGACATTTTCCAAAACAGGCAAGTCTTCAGGAATGAAGAATAATGCATTTTGCAGATTCCTGCTGACATGCTGCATTTTCTTATTAACTGTTTAAGGCTGCAATAACATAAGTAGTAAGAGGAACTTATTTCGTGGATGTTCTGCAACATTAAATGTAACTATAAACAGATAAAAAATCTGTTTATAAAGATATGTCAAATGATGTGTCATACTTTGATTAACAGAAAAATGTAATAGTTGGGAAACTGCTGTGGTGTAAAGAGGAATAAAACACATCAGGATGGGACTTCACGCTGGAGATATTAACTCTGCGTCATCATGACACCACATCGTTGATAATTTTCCTATAGCAGCACATCCTGGTGTGTATTATTCCTTATATAAAACACTCTAGGCTCAGAGCTGTACCTGTGGTGCACAGTGAGACTAGCCAGCTAATCCCATTTCCATTTTTTTGTACATACATAAATTTTAGAGGACAGGATTCAAGGTCGTTTATTTCTATTGTCAAGTATGTGTAACTGAATTTATAAAATTCATTGTCATAGCCTGTAGTGTTATGCTAATCACTGTGTATAGGTTTGCTAGCTCAGCGATGTGTGTGCTATCATAACTGTATGTCTTTCATATTTGTATGCAGAAAGCTACTTCTGTTAGCAAAGTAATTCTGCTATAATCCACACTTTTGTCTTGACAGGCTGTGTATGTACCTTGATACCTAGTGGTCGCTTCCTGGCTTGCTAGCTTATTCAGTTTGCTGTTCCTATTTGATACACGAGCAAACCCATTTTATAAAAAAAAAAAAATAGACTAGTTTTTGGGTTTTTTGTTTTCCGTGCTAAGAAGCTGATAAATAATTTTGAATAAAAAAATGATGACATCTGATAAAGTGAATCCCAAATGAGATGCTGCTAAGGGTCTTTTTTTAGTTACATTTTAAATAAAATATTGTGATAGTGTTGTAAATCAAAATGTTAGTAAGTTATCATGGTTAGAAAATGCAATACAAACACGCAGGCAATCCATCTTTTAGCACTTTGTATGCAAAACTAATAATTCTTTTTTTTGCCAAGAACCATAACGCACAAGGAATCTATATACATTACTACACTGCCACCCTGTGGATATACACTCTTAATGATGTCTCTTTTTTCAGCTTGTCTTTAGTATAGTGTACAGCAGATTATATAAACGCAGAAAACTTAGAACTCAGTTTAGGCAAACTTGGTGACATTCGTTCATTCATTCATCTTCAGTAAATGCTTTATCCTGGTCAGGGTCATGGTGGATATAGAGCCTAGGCGCAATGCAGGAGGATTCATCTCGGACAGGATGTCAGTCCATCGCAGGTCACCATGCACACACGCACATTCACACCCTTATTCACACCTATGGGCATAGCCAATCAACCTAACTACATGTTTTTGGACAGTAGGAGGAAACCAGAGAACCCAGAGGAAACTTCCATGAACATGGGTAGACCATGCAAAAACTCTGTAAAGGCTGTAACCCAAGCTCAGGATTGCACCCAGGACCATGGCACTGAGAGGTGGCAACCCTACTCACTGCACCACCGTGCTGTACTTAGTGACAATGTTAAAATTATTTGTAAGAGTTTTGGGGCTGCACTAACAAATGTTTAACAGAGGACAGAGCAGGAAACGAAGCGCTGCAGAGCAGGGCAAACCACCATAGCTGACTGGAGCTTGATAAGACACAGGATGACAGACCTCAAGAGTGGGGTTCCAAGTAGAATCCTTTTTGGAAGCTAAATACCCTTAATCATCCAACGAAGCCTTAAAGATCCATGCAAGAACCATCTTTCCCAAGATTTTTTTTCCAGTTTAGTTACATTTTAAACAGCTGGCAGGTTCTAGGCATGAAGAAGAACCTTTAATGCAAGACAGCTATGGAAAGTCAAGTTGTAAATGGAAGCCGATGCAATGAGTGGCCTGAAGATTCTGGTGCTTCTGGAAGATCTGAACAGTACAGTATGTCTTACTCTCAGTCAGGCAAGCGGTGTTGGGGGGTTGGTTGTAATGTCACGTTTATGTGAGGACAAAAAAATGGAGAGGGGACTATTTCAGTTTGTATGTGGTTTTTGATTACATGGAACCAAAATGGACCCATTGAGGAAAACCTAGCAGTGTGTCCTTGCAGTTTTCCTCCCTGTGGTTGTAACGCTGAGAACAGTGTGTTTCATTTACCTTATTTACATTTACCTCATTTAAGTGACTTACAGTTGAGACAGGATACAACTGAGCAGTTGAGAGTTAAGAGTCTTTCTCGAACAACCAACAGAGACAGCTCGTTGGTGCTTGGTAGATCCTGGGATTTGAACTCAAACCAATTGCTGTTTGCTGGGGTTCTGATCCAGAATGTCCATTGG
This sequence comes from Pangasius djambal, assembly GCA_022985145.1. NCBI lineage: Eukaryota > Metazoa > Chordata > Actinopteri > Siluriformes > Pangasiidae > Pangasius > Pangasius djambal. Next base: position 6,154,671 of record CM040985.1, on the reverse strand, counting down.
ATCTGTGTTCCTGTTCTGGAGAACTCTATAGCACTGTCTTCCGAGGCTGATGAATGGTGCAAGCAGGCAATACTGACCAGTTCTTTGACAGACGATAAACTCCTCAGCCAAAGGGAAACCATTATGGAGGAAATTATAGGAGTTCACCAGAATGAGTCTGGAAATCAAGCAACGCTACATGGAATCGAGACGCCAGTTTGGTAACAGGTACCAGTTTGTCACAATGTGTCGAATTCAAAAGACAGGTAAGACCCAATATGGCCAAATTCAGGGCAACCTAAGGAAGGACTGCACCACCATGCTGGGTGTGATTTTATGCAATGCTTTATGACCAAAAAAGAAGCAAAGGGGGATCAATGTCCACCAGAAAAGTGGGTTTTGATCTGGTGTGATCAAAAGACCTCCTGTTTCTTATGCCATAAGGCTGAGTACAGCAAATTTCCCAATCAGCACAGTGACCAGAAATCTCCTTTACACTTAGGCCAGGAAGTTATGCAAATTAGAGCATGGGAATGGCAGGAGAATAAAAATCTCAATGGATTAACCTCTTAGACAAGGGAACACCCCGTATCTTACCCCGAGAGCAAATAAACATGAATAATTTTTTTATTTAACCACTTGCAGCAAGACATTTTTAATTTCATGCTCCAGGAGATAAAGTTGTGTTCTGGTGCAGAAGTAGAGAATTCTCTCACACCTCACAGATTCAGAGTATTAGGATGTGGTTATGAGCAAAAAAAAAATATCTTTGTGAAAAATGTCAAATGTAATATGTAATAAAATATCCCTAAAATCTATTCTCAGGATCAGTAATAGATCAATCATCAGACATTGTATAGAGAGAAAAACAGTTTTGCGGAGGCTAGAAAATAAGGGATAAGTACAGCATTAGTCGTGTATTTGGAGTTAAAATATAAAGACGGTTAGAGTTTCTGAGATTTAGGAAATGACTTTTGGCTGTGAGTGCAATTTAGTTTCTTTTCCCATATTCAGGAATCGGTGTTGTCCTCAGTATGTCATCAGTGGTGTTATTCATCAGTCTCATCAGTGAATAAACAAATGTGTCAACTTGTGAGGGTCCAGCTGTTCCCAAAATTATTTGTTAAAACAAATTTAGCAAGACTCCAGAAGAAATAAATCCAAAAAAGAAGAACCAGATATGAAAGACAGGAAATTAAAACAAAACAAAAAAAGGAGTAGTTGCAAACACTGGGTTTATGAGGAAATACTGTCTGGTGCCAAAGTTTACATCCCCTATGATTTTTGAATGGAAAAAAAAAATTGTAGCTCTTTTTGTTTAGTTCGTTTTGAACAATTTATCTACAAATAAAAAGCATTCAATGTGTGGGTCAATACTGCAAAAAGACAACCAAATGGGTGTTTTTATTTAGGCATAGTCTTTTTGAATCATTCTACTGTATATTGAATATATATATTAGAAAATAAAATCATCTGATAAAAATAAAAGCTAGATGTCCTAGTATCCAGTGATCAGAGAAAACAGGCCGCCTGTCCAGCTGAAGTGGTTCAGTGAGGAAATCATCATTTTGAACAAAACAAAGCACTTTTTACTTCAGTGTGTTTGAAAATCCTGTGACAAATTGCAGAAAACTTGTTAAGGAATGCTGCATTTTTGTTCTAATTTATTTTAACTAGTATAACTATTATAATATATTATATATTATAACTATTATAACCTATCATAACTATTCTAAGGCAGTGCACATTTCCATAGGCCCCAGTCCTGAAATCCGTGGTGGGGAAAGATTTGTTTAGGTCACATCCACAAATCTACTCATTTTTCACCCCTCACACCATTTATCTTCATTTTCATTATGAAACAAAAATCTGAATACCTGTACTAGCTAACCTATCGGGTGCCGTTCCTAATACGAACACCAGATGGCGAGCAAATCTAGTTTATCATAAGCACCAGGGTAAATATAGATCAAATATTACAGTGAATTTAACTTGTGTGCATTAAGACATCTTGCAATTATTCAATCAGCCAATCATGTAGCAGCAACCGACAGGGCATCGCCTGGTCTTTCCAATCTTCAATTCACCAGTTTCGGTGCCCACAGTAGCCTCAGATTCCTGTTTTTGGCTGACAGGAGTGGAACCCGACGTGGTCTTCTGCTCTTGTAGCCCATCCACCTTAAGCTTCGGTGTGCTGTGCATTTTGAGATGCTTTTCTGTTCATCACGGTTGTAAAGAATGGTTATATGAGTTAGCATGGCGTTCCTATCTTACCTCTCTCATCAGCAAGGTGCTTCCTCCTGTGGAACTTCCGCTTTTGGTTTTTCCTAGCATTCTGTGTAAACACCGTTGTGCATGAAAATCCCAGGACATTTCTGAAAATCCCAGAAGCTATTCTAGCACTAACAACCATGCCACGTTAAAAATCACTGAGATCAATTTTTTCCCCCATTCTGTTTGATGTGATCATAAACTGAAGCGCTTGACCTGTATCTACATGAGTTTGTCCATTGTGCTGCTGCCACATGATTGGCTGATTGGATATTTGCATGCATGGGCAGGTGCACAGGTGTTCCTACTCAAGTGGACAGTGAGCGTATGTAATAAATATAATGTGTAAGTATATGTTGGGAATAAATAATTGAGTCCCTGTGGCTCAAAGTGTACTTATTAATTATTCATTTAATTGATAATGATTTAATGCTGTCTGAATTTACAATGACTGGTATGAATGTGGGTGGTACAGTGGCTCCAGGGTCCCAGGTACAATCCTGAGCTCCGGTTGCTGTCTGCACAAAGTGAGCTCCATGAAGACATGGTGGACCAAGGTTGGAGTGGAAGAACTTGAGTGGCCTGCACAGATCCCTTACCTCAACCCCACCAAACACCTTTGGCATGAATTGGAACACCAGCTTCATACCAGGCCTTCTTTGCCAGACATCAGTGCCAAAACTCTTCTGCTCTTGTGGCTGTAGAAGAGTTGGCTGCTAAAAAATACCCACAGCCATGCTCCGAAATCCAGTGGAAAGCCTTCCCAGTAGAATGGAGGTTATTATAACAGCAAATGGTGACCAACTCTATATTAATGCCCATGGTTTTGAAACAGGATGTTCAATGGTCAGGTGTCCACATACTTTTGTCCATGTAGTGTATATTTTCTAGACTCTCAGAAATAAAGGTACCAAACTAGGCCTGAAATAAATGGTACCATCAAGGATGTGTGTTTTACAACTTTTAGTATCTCATACCTGGGAAAGTGCATGTGATTAGCTTTTAGAGTAGTGGTCCTTAAGGTGTACCTTAAATTATTTTTAAAGGTGAATGATGGATACTAAAGGAACAAAATGTCTTCCGTTGATGGTACCACCACAGCGACAAGGAAAAGTACAGTTGGCACATTTATTTCTCAGATTATCTTAGCTTTTAGATCAGCCTTTTCACCTTGCCATGGGTCATATGGCAGTGGGAGCTCAAGGGTTAAAGGGTGGGTTACTGATGGTTACAGACAGTCAGGGGTTCAAGCCCCAGCACCACAAAGCTGCCACTGTTGGGCCCTTGAGCAAGGCCCTTAACCCTCTCTGCTCCAGGCGTGTCGTATCGTGGCTGACCCTGTGCTCTGACCTCTCTTCCTAAAAACCTGCGGAGAAAGATTTCCACTGTCCTGTAATGCATATGTGACAAATAAAGGCTCGCTTCTCTTATAGGGCATTTGAGGAAACCTTACAAAATTAGCCAGTGGTTTAGACGTTGGACTACTGATCTGAAGGTCATGAGTTCAAACCACAGCACTGCCAAGCTGCCACTGTTTGGCCCTCGAGCAAGGCCCTTAACCCTCTCTGCTCCAGGCATGCCATATCAAGGCTTACCCTGCGCTCTGACCCCAGCTTCCTAACAACCTGCAGAGAAGTTTCCACTTTCCTGAAATGCAGAAACCTTACAAAATTAGCCAGTGGTTGAGATGTTGGACTACTGATCAGAAGGTCATTAGTTCAAACCCCAGCACTGCCAAGCTGCCACTGTTTGGCCCTCGAGCAAGGCCCTTAACTCTCAACTGCTCAGATGTATAAATGAGATAAATGTAAGGCTCTCTGGATAAGGGCGTCTGCCCTATACCTCTGAATGTAACGTAAAAATAACCATATTAATCTTGTTATTATTATTATTTATTTTTTTTATTTTAAAATATTCTGCCACTAAGCTCAAAAAAATAATTGATGTTTGTTTGACCGTGTTTTTTTTATTATTATTATTTTTTTAAGGCTCTTATACTGAAATTTATACATGCAGGCCGCCATTTTTAAATCAACTCGCCTGCACTTGCTTCACATAGACGCGTATATTAAGGCTCCGCGCGCCGGTGTATTTATATTCCCAGCGCGTCCTTTGTGTGCTGTTGTCTCCTGTGCGTCTCTTTTATTCCGCACGGAGCTCGGATCTCTTGATTTATTGCTTCCTTCCTGATTTTCAGAGGATCATTCGGACACAGAGCTGAGCCGCAGATGTGCGCGAGAGCGGTGCGGGTTTGCGCGGTGCGGGGATGGTGAGAGGAGCTCGAGACCTGCTTATCTTCTTCGTCTTCATCATCAGCGCTGCTGTGGATTTGCCAGGGATTTATCTCGCTCGGGACGCAGGGACAGGAGCCAAGCAGCGAGCCTGAGGTGGGCAGGAGCAGGAAAAAAACAAAAAACAACAACCGACAGGTAAAAAAACCCAATAATAAATAAATAAATCAGTGTGATTTTTGTGCGTTTTTGTTAATATGCAAATTTCCCTTGCGGAATGTGTGTGTGTGTGTGTGTGTGTGTGTGTGTGTGTGTGTGTGTGTGTGTCTCCTATTGTGTGTGTGGGGGGCCTGTCAACGCCTAGACAAGACACACATCTCATGTTTTAGATTAGATTTTTGATCTAATAACCATGTAAGCTTTTTTTTTAAATTATTTATTTATTTATTTATTTATGGAATAATATATATTTTTTAATTATCATTCCATGCACTTTAGAGAATGCGCCTGAAAGATTAAAACCCTACTGGAAAAACAAACAAACAAACAAACAAAACCTTAGAATTTGTAAAGGTTATAATGGTCTTAATGGTTATAATGGGAATTGTATTGGTTTTAATGGAAACTCTAATGGTCCCTGTGGGTCTCTACAGGTAATCTGTTGTCTTCTGTCTTGGTGCCATTTTCTGTCTAGTGGATACCTTTTAAGGACCAGTAATGGTTTTAATGGTTAGCTGATGGTTGGTAATGGTATTTGTAGTGGAAAGCATTAGAATTTCTGTGATGGTTTCTACTGTTTTTTTTCCCCTTCAGATTGGTTTGTGCAGAATTTTTGGGCCCTGGTGGAAATTTTGAGCACATTTATATTCCTATATTTTCTCCAGTGATCAATCGGATATGTAAAGGATTCCTAGGACGACTTTGTTTCTCCTTTACGCAGAGCACTGCTGCACAACGCAGGGATCATCCATTCCAAAGTGCTGTACTAAATAATGTGACACAGTAGTACGCCATTGTTATAAAGTGTGTGTGTGTGTGTGTGTGTGAGATTGTGTGTGAGATCATGCGATGCCGCTCAGCCTGACACACACTGTGCCAAACTGCACTCTGTAAGGGAAATGTGGACTTCATTACACTGGCACGTCAGGGGGGAAAATATCATCACACACTGGCGTGCAGGACAGAGAGAATAGCCTTAAAAAAATTAATTTAAAAAAAAAAAAAAACTTTTCGATAATATATATATATATATATATATATATATATATATATATATATATAGCACTTTTCTTTTTTCCATCAGTCATGAATCATGTTCTTTCATTTCAGATTTTTGTTCCTGATTAGAAGTGTAATGCTGATTAGAAGTGCAGGGCTTGTATCTGTGTCTGTGTAGCACTCCAAATATCCGTATCTATATTCGTATTTAAACACAAAGTGGGCGTGGTCTAACTTGTCAACCCTGGAATCCCCCAAGTCCCCCCAAACCTAAAACACCTGCTCCCCAACAGAGATATACATCTTTAAAGGCAAATTTGCAGCATGTAAATACCTCACCTACATCGGGTAAAAAACACCGAAAACACCCCCTCAGTTTCAACTCGTCAACTTGAGGTAGTCTTCTCAACTACCAGTTCCTTCCCCATTCCCCTTCTCTGCTTTTAATTGAGTTTACATCAGTATTGGCTTTAGAACATTTAATATACAGACACAGTACTTGGTTAAATTCAATTCAATTCAATTTTTTTTGTATAGCACTTTTAACAATGGAAACTGTCACACAGCAACTTTACAGAAATAAATACATTCAGATTAAATTAAATCAGATTAAATATGTGAATTCATCCCTAATGAGCAAGCCAGAGGTGACAGTGGCAAGGAAAAACTCCCTGAGACCACATGAGGAGGAAACCTTGAGAGGAAACAGACTCAAAAGAGAACCCATCCTCATCTGTACACTGATTGTGTGTGTGTGTGTGTGTGTGTGTGTGTGTGTAAATCCTTATTTATAATACCCACTGCACCTTCTGTACATAAGTCATCCATTTCCCTGTACATATCACCCTCATAGCTGAATATCCTTATTTGTAATTTATTGTAAATATGCCACTTATGCACTTCTGGTTAGATGCTAACTGCATTTCATTGGCTTAGTACATGTACTTTGAACAAAGAAAATAAAGTTGAATCTAATCTAATCTGGGTGATAACGGATAGTGCAATTATAAATAAATCCCTTCTATAACTGTGTACTATATGGACAAATAGTGTAATTGGGTAACCAGTAAATTCGGTCGTTTTCACATGAAGTCTGGTTGGTTTGAGCCTATCCACTGATGGAGACCTGAGTGCAGAACTGCTCCTGTCGACCACAGCCCCAAAGCCACCACAGCAATCACAGTCCCAGGTCATCACAGTACAACTCCCCATATGAGATCCTCACGTGGGGCCGTCCCCAATCATCTTCACCCTGTCCATGTGGGGCCACCCACGGTAGCAGCGAGAGATCTCCAACTGATGAGAGAAGTAATCATCAACGTTAGTTAGTTCTCACCAACGTTAGTCAGAGTTTTTTTTTTTTTTTTTTTTTTTTTTTTTGCGCTCACGCTACTTGCTATTATCCGCTGGCTAGCTTGTTGCTAAGCTACTCTCCACTGTCTGCTGTTGTTGCTGTGCTGCAATTTCAATCCAAAATTTTGCATGAATGTTGAAAGCTCAGTATAGTGGAACAGAACCAATAGCCACTCAGGCCTGTAACTGTAAAAGTGCAGGTAAAGTAGCTTTTTATGAGCTTTATATGGTCTGACAGAGCAAACAAAACGCCTGCTTTCATGGAAACGTGTAAAATATCACATACAAGGCAGCACGAACACAGCATTCGAAATTCCAGGAGTGTCAACACAGAGTGTGAATTCTAGCTCTGACAGTTCCTCAACCTCAGCTGCATCAACAATTCATAATTCAGTACAATTTCAACTGCCAGAACACTGACCAGGCAGTTACTAAGGACTGTCGCTTGTTCTGGTGTTTGTTTGAGCCTCATATGAGTGCTTGCTTGAGAGTAATAACCTCCAGCGCACGTGACTTTTTGTGTGCTGCGTTCCACAAGATCCCAGTCCTGATGCACACCTCTAATCTTAGGAGAAAAAAGATTAGAGGTGTGCATCGGGGGGATAAAAGAAGAATAACGTGCCTCTTCTTTGTATCCGGATTTGTTTAGAACACACTTTCTGTTCATTTTGAATAATGCATCACAAATGATGATGCTTTTCTTATAGGAACCAGGATTAGCGCCAGGATCATATTCTCTTATGTTTTTCCTAATTGGGGATGAATTTTACAATTTTCAAGATGCTTTTTTCCATTTGTCACACCTTGGTGTATACAAATAGCCAATCTGATAGAAATATGGTCAATAAAGGGATAATAAATAGCCTAGCAGATTGCCGCTCAGTTATATATTATATATTAATGTCATTGTCACTTTGTACATAGGGAAATCTAATAGTAATATGAGTTCAATGTTATGTGATGTAATATGCTACTTCTCAACTAAAGATTGAGATATATCCAGTACATTGTGAATATTATGATTTTGATGATTAAAAACAATGACCGCTGGTCAAGATATTACATTTGAGAGCTGAAATTTAAAATCTATCAGCAGTTTAGGAATGAAGCAATGAATATGGATGAGCAATGCCTTCTGAATCATTCATGATGACGTGTTATGGATGTGTCTAAAAATACCAGTCCAAAAGGAAATCAGATCTAGGTGGTGTTTCACTCTGTGAAATCATTTGACATAACTTTGTTCCTTTTTTTCCCCCTAGTTTTTGTAACTTCCTAATCCTTTTTGTAAATCGATATCTGTTGCATTTAAAATTAAAAAGCATTTAAATGCACCGTGAGCTTTTTAGCATTGTCTGGAAATTTTGTCAAACTCAAAATCCCCTTAAATACCTGCCTGGAGTTTCTAATTCCTCACAGAAACAGGAACAGGACCCAGGTCTGTATTGGCAGCTCCTCTACAGAGGATTCAGAAAGTATTCAGCCCCTTTTACTTGTTACACACTTTATTGTGTTGTGGATTTGATTTTTGAATGGATATAGTTGCCATTTTTACCCATCAATCTACACTCAATCACCTATAATGATGAAGTCAAAACATGTTTTTAGAGTTTTTTGAAAATTAATTAAAAGTCAAAAACTGAAATCTCTGAAATATTCAGACCCTCTATTCAATACTTTTGTAGAAGCCCCATTTGGAAGCAGTTACAGCTACAGGTCTACTTTGATACATCTCTAGAAGCTTTGCACACCTGGATTTGGGCAGTTTTTCCGCATTGTTCATGGCAGATCCTCTCAAGCTCCGTCAGCTTGGAATGGTGAGCGTCTGTGAACTGCCATCTTCAGGTCTCCCCACAGATGTTCAATGGGGTTTAAGTCTGAGCTTTGGTTGGGCCACTCAGGGCCATTCAGGGACTTGCCCTGAAGCCACTCCAGTGATGTGCTTGGTTGTATGCTTAGAGTCATCGTCATGTTGAAAGGTGAACTGTTGCCCCAGGCTGAGTTTGAGTGCGTTCTGGAGGAGGTTTTCTTCAAGAATGTTCCTGTATTTGGCTGCACTCATCCTTCCCTCAGTTGTTACCAGTCTCCCTGTCCCTGCTGCTGAGAAGCATCCCCATAGCACGATGCTGCCACCACCATGCTTCACCATAGGGATGGTATTGACCAGGTGATGTTCATTGCCTGTTTTTTGACAGACATATTGCTTGCTGTTCTGCCCAAAGAGTTCAATTTTTGTCTCATCAGATCAGAAAATCTTTTTCCACATATTGCCAGAGTCCTTTTATGCTGTCCTATACTTTTCACTCAACAGTGGCTTCTGTCTTGCCACTGATTGGCTGATTTATGGAGTGCTGCAGAGATGGCTGTCCATCTAACAGGTTCTCCCATCTCTGCATGGGACTTTTGGAGCTCTTTTAGAATGACCATTGGGTTCTTTCTTATCTCTCTGACCAAGGCCCTTCTTTCCGGGATGCCCAATTTGGCTGAATGGCCAACTCTAGGAAGGTTCAAGGTTATGCCATGCTTCTTCCATTTCAAAATTATTGAGGCCACTGTGGTTCTGGGAGCACTCAAGCCTTAGAAATTGTTTTATGCCTTGCCACAATTTGATCGAGTTACCACCCTTCCACAGACAGTTCCTTGGACTTCATGACTTGGTTTTTGTCCTGACAATGCAGTGTAAAATGTGGGCCCTTATAGACGCTATGTCTAATCAATTCAAATTGCAACAAGTGGACTCCAGTTGAGTTCTAGATCTCAAGGACAATTAAAGCAAACAGGATGCACCTGACCATAATTGAGTGCCACAGCAAAGGGTCTGAATACTTTAAATAAGATATTTCAGTTATTGATTTTCAATTAATTTTAAGTTTCACTTTATCATTATGGGTGATTAACTGTAGATTGATGGGTAAAAATGGTAATTATATACATTCAAAATCAAATCCACAACACAATGTGCAACAAGTAAAAGGGTCTGAATACTTTCTGAATCACTATACATGACTGTACATGTGGATTTTTTTTATTTTTTTTGTTTTGTTTTCCTCTCTTTTCCTTAGGTAGAATAGACTAGACTTCCAAGCTACGAGAATAGATACTAACATTAAGCTCAGAATAGGAAGATGCAAGAATAAAATGTGTATGTTACAGGAGCAGGAATAAATCTTACCTTATTAATCTTTCATGTTCAGACTGTATGGATCGGACCATGTGCATATTTCATGTATGCATTAAAGTTTGCTCTCCATTAATCTCCATCAGGCGTCAAAGAGTCTACAGCTCAAAGATCCCCTGATGCCTGTTTGGGGATTGAGCTTGAACGTGCATTGATATTATCCTGACTTTCAAACCACAAGAATCAGTAGAGGTTAGCTTAGGTTTGTTTATTTATATTACTGTATTAATAATCTTTTTTATTTTTTATTTTTTTTTTTTATTAAATGTTGCTGGTTGCACTCACACCCATCATCATGAAATGCTTCGAGAGGCTCATAATGAGGCACATCAAGATCCTGTTGCCCCCTCACTGGATCCCCTGCAATTCGCATACTGTCCCAACCGCTCTACGGATGACGCAATCACCACCACCCTCCATCTATCCCTCACCCACCTGGACAAAAAAAGACACATATGTTCGAATGCTGCTCATAGACTTTAGTTCAGCATTCAACACAGTCATTCCTCAGCACCTGATTAGAAAGCTGAACCTGCTGGGCCTGAACACGTCCCTCTGCAACTAGATCCTGGACTTCCTGACTGGGAGACCACAGTCAGTCCAGATCGGAAACAGCATCTCCAACACCACCACACTGAGCACTGGGGCCCCCCCACCCTCACCCTGCTGACTAACGACTGTGTAGCAATGCACAGCTCGAATCATATCATCAAGTTTGCTGATGACATGACCGTGGTGGGTCTCATCAGCAAGAACGACGAGTCAGCATGCAGAGAGGAGGTGCGGTGGCTAAGGGACTGGTGTGGAGCCAACAACCTGTCTCTGAATGTGGACAAAACTAAAGAGATGGTTGTTGACTTCAGGAGAGCACAGAGTGACCACTCTCTGCTGAACATCGGCGGCTCCTCCGTGGAGATCGTCAAGAGCACCAAATTTCTTGTTCACCTGGCGGAGGACCTCACCTGGTCCATCAACACCAGTTCCATAACAAAGAATGCCCAGCAGCGTCTCTACTTCCTGCGAAGGCTAAAAGCCCATCTCTCACCCTCCTATCCTCACCATGTTCTACAGAGGGACTATCGAGAGCATCCTGATCAGCTGCATCACTGCCTGGTTTAGGAATTGCACTGTCTCCGATCACAAGAACCTGCAGCGGATAGTGAGGACAGCTGAGAAGCTCATTGGGGTCTCTCTTCCCTCCATCACGGACATGTACTCCACACGCTGCATCCGTAAAGCCACCAGCATTGTGGATGACCCCACAAACCCCTCTCACACACTCTTCACCCTCCTGCCGTCTGGCAAATGGCACCGATGCATTCGGGCCCTCAATTTCTGCTGCTATAAATATTTATTATATACTGTATATTTATACTCTCCACCTCCACTCCTTATGTTTACATCCAGCAACTTATTTTGTCAATCTTATGCACTACTGTCATTCACTTTTTTATAAGTACTGTATGCTAGTCGGCGCTGCACTGTAACTCACAGTGCCTGTTGTCTTGTTTTGATAGTTTTTGTACTGTCTTGTGCCGTTTGCACTGTGCACTTTATGTAAATATGTAATGTCTACTGTAGTTCTGTGTTTTTACTTTATGTAGCACCTTGGTCCTGGAGGAACGTTGTTTCGTTTCACTGTGTACTAACTTGCTGTATATGGTTGAAATGACAATAAAGCCACTTGACTTGACTTGGTTAGTGTGTGTGTGTGTGTGTGTGTGGGACTAGGGTTGTCCCTTACAAACGTCTTCAAGGCTTTTTCTGTATTGACTCTGTACCAGACTTCTTGGCATTTTCACTTGGACTTGTCTCAGTCTTGGGCATTGGTCTCGCTAAATATGGTCTTGACTGAGAGTTTGTAAACATAATATTTGTGTTGTCTATTTTTATGTATTCAAGAAGTAATACTTTCTCTTAGAAAACAGACTAATCATTGGCGCAATGCATGAATTAGGCCAGCTAGTGAAGTAAAGGCTTGGTCTCGGAAAGGATTTGATGGTTTTCGGTCTTGGTCTTGACTAGAGCTTGACTAGTCCTGGTCTTGGACTTAAAAATAGTGGTCTTCACAGTGATAAATTCAAATATTTATAATATATTTTTTGTGAATCCATTTATTTCTGTAAAGCTGCTTTGTGACAATGTCCATTGTTAAAAGCGCTATACAAATAAAACTGAATATGAATTTACCCAGTGATGGCAGGTCATGATATTAAATGTGGTTAAAATCTAATCAATAGCTCAACAGTGAAGTTATTAGTTTTGTGCAATGCATTATATCAGGAGATATTAAATCACTAACCCTGTGTTCTTTTGTGTAATTCATACTTTGATTGGATAAAGTGTGCTTGGTCTCTCTACCTTTAGTTTCTCCTCCAAAGGAATGATTGAGTAAATAATCCACCTTTCTGAATAAAAAATTGTAATCATTGCCAAATTGCTGTTGTTGGGTTGGGGTTGTTTTTTAAAAGCAAGAAGAAAATCCTCCAGGTCATGCTGTTATTAGAAAATAATCAACTCCGGGATGGTAACAGTAACTCTGCTTTGCATCAGGCGGCATCGCACCACCCCAACGTTGACCATTTTCCTAGAACAGCATGCCTTCATGTCCTTTTATTCTTTATTTAACAAAATCTTTTGCATTTATTTTCTAGGAATCACAATACTAGGCTGTTGCAGTTGCCATATTATTCATTTTTAAATTTGGATTTAAAACAAGTAACCTGTTTCCTAGATATTGATCTGACCCTCAACAAACTATCCATATGTTGAAATTAAAAAATATTCTAGCTGAAACATTTGGCAAAAAAAATTTTTTTTTTTTTTTTTTTTTTTTGTGCTTCTAGAAAGAAATGTTTGAGGGAGAATAATAGAGAGAGTAGTAATGTGTGGAGAAAAGGCCATGGTTCTTTCTGCTCTGCTGATCTTTTAGTTTGGTTGTTGTGTGTGTGCGTGTGGAGCTATATGGAACTATTGCCACTCATTCAAGGGACACCCTGTTTATGCTTTTGAATACCTATTATAATTTTTATTATAGAAGACTTCAAAAGAACAACCTGTACCAGACCTGCTAACCCCAAGAGGAAGAATGCATTGTCTTGCCAAGGTGTGTGAGGGTGTGTGTGTTAGAGGCGAAGGGCACGTCTGAAAACAGAGGACATTTTGGATAGTCCTTTCACAAATCACTTGTCTAAGATCGAACCAGGAGTGCATGTGTGTATATGGGGTTTTTAGGGTAACCGCCAAGTGCTTCCGATCGTGTGTGTGTGGGCGGGGGAGAAGATGTTCTATCATACCGTACCGTACCGTAAAACCATGTATATGTGCAGTCCAGTTTCTACTTTTACATTTACAGCATTTAGCAGGTTCCCTTATCCAGGGTGACGTGCAGTAGTACTTTCTACTGGGACAGGTTTGATAACGCTGTTTGTACATGTTGGCACTGACTGGTGCAAGATTTTCCGACTTTTTCTTCTTCTTTTTTCTTTTTTCTTCTTTTTTCTTTTTTTTTTTTTTCCCTCTCCCCTCCTTCCCCCACTTTCAGCCATTGTGACTAAATATAGTTACCTGATGTTACCTATTAGAGGTGTAAACCTCAGGCTTTGTCGTTGACAATACCAAAAAGGTATTCTCACGCAATCCATTTCTTTTCTGACCAAACCGCTTGGAAATGCACCATGTCCTAATCACCACCTCCAAACTCGCAGGCATGAACTTCCAGGATGATTTCAAAGGAGCATTAAAATCCGAGAGTTCAAAACACCTATGCAACTATCAGTCATTCCAGATTAATATGTAGGGGCTGTCTGCGTCCAGCAAGACTACAAACCACGCCCATTACAAGGAATGCTCATTACAAGGAACGCCTACTAGCAAATCGCACTACACAACATTTCCCACACCCACTCGAAGATAGGCGCACAAATTTCGTCAGTTTTTGTTTGTTGTGGGCGTAACTTCCAGTAGCGGGTGTACCTTGTAAGGGGCGTGGTTTGTAATCCTGCAGGACGCAGACAGATACTCTTGGATTTTTTGGGGAGGGCGGGGTTGGGGGCGGATAAGACTTTTGAGTGATATAACGGCTGCCATTTAAAATACAGAGTTCCTACGCCTAAAGGTCATCAGGTCTGTTGTATATAATATGGAGCAGTTCTCATCGATTTGGTGTGGCTTCGTCTTTGTGGCCTGTTGCTGAACGTCTGTTCGACTGAGATAACTGATCTGGGTAAACGTTACACTTTCAGACTGATCCAGCGTCAGCTGTTCTCTAGCAAGTCCTCTTGTAACTGTTTGACAGGAGACTGTTTTCAGATCAGCGTGAAATGTATGAAGTGCAGTTTCCTCCAGGTTGGAGATAAGCAGCTCCTCTTCTTCGCTGGATAAACTGCATGGCTGTGTGTGATAGCTGCTTAGGCTCTGAGAAATGATCAGCGTTTTTCATGTTTGTCATTTTCATTGCTTACGGTTTATCTGTGAAGGGTTTCAGTCACCCGAGTCATTTTAATGGCTAGTAGCAGTACGTCAACGTGGCACGAACGGTTAACAATAATCCTGAAGACATTTTAGCACTAAATCACCCAGCTTCATCCCACCCAGCTGAATTTATAGACCACGGGACAATTCCTGATCACTCTGGGCTTCTTTCTTTCTTTCGCTAATTTGTCCATTTTACATCCTTCATTCTTCTGTCCTTCATGATAATTCTCTTCATCTTACTTGCTTTTTTCCTTTCTCTTACTCTTTCTCCTTTCTGTAATTTTATTTGCTCCTTTTTTTCTTTACTTAATTTGTTTTACACCCTCCATTTTGTCCTTCATAATCATTCTGTTCGTCTTTCTTACATACTTTTTTTCTGTTTTTCTTTTCCTTCCCTATGTCCCTTGCCATTCGTTTCTTTTCTTCCATATTTATAATTTCTTATCTTTTTTTTTTTTTTTTTTTTTTTTTTTTTTTTTTTTTTTTTTTTTTTTTTTTTTTTTTTTTTTTTTTTTTTTTTTTTTTTTTTTTTTTTTTTTTTTTTTTTTTTTTTTTTTTTTTTTTTTTTTTCTTTTTTTTTCCTTTTTTTTTTTTTTTTTTTTGCCTTCTTTCATGTATTTTTCCCGTTTTTTTTTTTAATTTTCAATGGATTTTTCCTTTCTTTTCTTTTTGTTGATTTTTTTCTTTTGCTAATTTATCCATTTCTGCATCCATGACTACTGTCCGTAATCATTCTCTTCATCTTTTTTTTTCTTTCTTGCCTATTTTTTCCTCCCTCTCCTTTTCTTGTTTTCCTGTCGTTCTTTTCCTTTCTGTATTTGTGTTCAATTTTCTATACCACTTTCACTCTCACTGTTTGATTAAAAAAAGAAGAATCATTATAATTTTTTTTAAATAGAGTCTTTCTCTCTCTCTCTCTCTCTCTCTCTCTCTCTCTCACACTCACACACACACACACACACACACACACACACACACACAGGGTTCATATTCTTTCTCTGTTTTTTGTTATTGTATCTCTGTCTATCTCTCTGTTTTTCCCTTTGTTTGGTTGTTTGTCTACCTTTCTCAGTGTGTGTTCTTAATTGACATCTCCCTCACTTTTCTATTTTGTGCCTCTGAACTGCATAGTCTTTAATAGGACCGTAATGATCTGCAGCGCTCGGTGGTATTTATGGTGTCGTGCTCAGCGAGTGATAATCCTTAAAGAGAGAAGTAACGTGATATGGTGCAGTGCGGACACACGCTGATGGATGACTGTCCTCAAACAGCATCAACAAAGCCTCATGATGTCTGAAGTAATCAAGGGGAAACCTCTGACTGGTTCTGGCAGGAGGTTCTGGGACATTCTGCTCTAGCCAGCTGATATTAAAAATGATATTGTGTAGACAAAGTGAGTGACGGCGCACTTTCCAGTGTGGATCGATTAGAGGTTGTAATTTCGAAAGAGAGAACATTTTGATGGGATTGAGATCTTTTATTTGCTAGGTTAGCTTTTGCTCATTAGTTAGTTTTTGCCACTAGGTTAGCCTTCAAACAGTTTTCGCTCATTAGGTAAATATTTGTTTGCTAGCTTTGCTTTCACTCACTAGGTTAGCTTTCACTTATTAGATTAACTTTTCTTGCTAGGTTAGCTTTCACTCATTAGGTTAGATTAGCTCATTAGTTTCATTTTACAGTGGATCAATTATAGGTTTTAATTTTAAAAAAAAAAAAAAAAAAAAAAAAAATTTGAGGGGATGGAAATCTTTCGCTTGGTAGGTCAGCTTTCCGTCACTAGGTTAGTTATCACTTGCTAGGTTATTTTTCATTGGTTAGTTTTTGAACACTAGGTTAGTGTTTACTTGTTTAGTTAGTTTTCTCTCAGTAGGTTAGTTTTTGCTTGCTAGGTTAGCTTTCACTCAGTTTCACTCACTAGGTAAACCTTTGTTTGCTAGCTTTGCTTTTGCGCACTAGATAAGCTTTCATGCATTAGCTGAGCTTTCACTTGCTATGCTCGGTATGTTAGCTTTCACTCGTTTGTTGGTTTTACTAGCTCACTAGGTTCGATATCACTGATTATGTTTTGCCCACTAGGTTAGCTTTCACTCAGGTTTTGCTCACTAGGTTAATCTTTGTTTGCTAGCTTTGCTTTCACTCACTAGATTAGCTCTCATGCGCTAGGTTAGCTTTCACTAATTAGCTTTTGTGCCCAAGTTTAGCTTTCATTAGATTATCTTTTGCTTGCTAGGTTAGTTTTTCCTTGTTGCTTTACTTTGGATTGATTAAAGGCTGTATTGCAAGAGAGAGAGCACAGGATGGAAATCTCAGAATTGTTTCCTCTAATTAGTTTGAGCCTAAAGCCTTATTCCGACGGGATTAGTTTTACCTGGGGAGATGGGGTTATGTATTCCTGGAGTACGTTTGGGATTTTGGTCATGTCTGAATCAGTTATTTCGGTATTTTATGGACTGCACATTCCTGCTTCTGGAAATATTGTGCCCATTATAAAAGCACTGGTAGAAATATCTCCAGGTAATATCCTGTATATCCTGTCTGAATTGACATGTTGGAAAATAATCTCTCATATCCTGTGTGAAAAGAGGTTTTGCCCCATTCCATCAGTATAGAAACACTTCAGGAAGCACTTTCAGTCATCTCCCACAGCAACCAAAGCGCCTCAGTTGATTTTAAAACACAGAAAAATAAAATATAGACAACATTTTAAAAAGATTTATAGTCATAGTATAATGTAATAATCTGATGGCTGGCTGCCTGACTGTCCACATTACCCAGCTCACTAACTTGCTTTCATATTATGCAGGAGAAATGCCAGGCAATCATGCATGCAACATGCAGACAAACGAGAGTGCATGTAAATACTAGATGTAAATGTAATGGCAAGAGCTCATTATTTGTTATCCAGATATTGATATCCAAATGATATCATGTTAATGCAAGGCCTGAATAAGGAATGGAGATTATCTACAGAGCATCAAGAGCTGTTATAAACCCTTTAATACCACTTAACAAGCACAAATCTCACAATTTCCTTGAGTGAACATTAGCTGACAAGATTTTCTATTTTATCAAAGAGCCAGTCAGTTAAAATAGGGCGTTGGCTAAATGTCAGACTATATTATATATATTTCTGTGAGCTCTTAAAGGCTAGAAACTGAGGCTATTATGGTTTTTAATGTATTACTATAAATGCAGCTATTCCTAATCTTATTATGGCTATGAGTCAAGAGTCATTTTATTCATACCACAGCTTCTTTATATAAATATTATGGACTTATCTTTACCAAACTGTCCTCAGTCTCTTGTCTCTATGTCTTCTTTCTCCATCAGAATAGTGATGGGAATTCGTTTCTTTTCAGTGAGTCAGATCTTTTTACTCGGCTCACCAATGAGTCAGCTCTTGTTACTCCCAAATGACTCCTTGCCATTTTTTAAATTAATTTTTCCCCCCCCCAAATTGGACACTTTGCACTGTTATGACCTGTACTTTTTTGTTCTTATGTCTCATTGTTTCATGAAATCTTACTTTACCTTCTAATTAACAATATAACATTATTTTGGATTTGATACTGCAGTCTATAAAATATTTAGAAAGACTCTCCCTGCCTCATGAGCATAGCCGAGAGACACATGTCTTACCATCATGCTAATAATCAGATGTTGAAAATGAAGCATCAGCGGTAAAGGACTAGCCTACATCTACAAGAAAAAGGCTCATATGAGTCGCCTCTCAACGCTCACTTAGAAGAGCTGATCAGTTTGTGAATGATTTAAAAAAACAAAAAAAACATCTGTTAATTCGGAGAGACTGCAAAGTGTTTGTGTGGTAACAGTACTTGTGTAATTTGGAGAAAATAAACACAGATATGTGGTTTATTCTCCATTTCACTGGGTATTGTTTTTCTTTCTTACAAATTACATTAAGTGCACCAACCGAGTGTGTGCAACATGAAATGGACGGATGATCGCTATACACTTGCATAATAAGCTTCACTTCGGAATCTACTAAATGTACAATAATCGCGGGAATGCTAATAAAATTGTGTAGAATATCTGAGATTTTATGTCCTAAATTTCATTTACTGATTGGTTAAATTGGGATTTAGGAGGTGGAGGAGCTTCCTTCGTCAACGTGATTAGCAATTTTCCTACGCGGTTATCTAAATAACCATCTAAGTTCCAAGGGATGCCCTTTAAACGCATTTGTCAACAGCCTGTTGAAAGATCAGTGAGCAGTCATTATAATTACAGAAATTGCCTATTAAATAGAATTAAATAGAATAGTACACAAGTATGCGATTTAAGACACAATGCTGTTTAGAGGTAGATGGAGAGGTAGATGGAGAAATTGATCCATTTTTATTTTTATAGTGAGTCAGGATAGAGGAAAAAGTCAAAAATAGCAAATAAATAACAACAAAAAAATAAAATAATAATAATAATAATAATAACCATAATAACCCTAGTTTGGAAACCCCTGATCTAACAGTATAAAATGATACCTGGATATAGAAATGTTCCATAAGACCATGAGCTGTAAATTGTGTGTGTCCGTGTCCGTGTCCGTGTCCGAGAGAGAGAGAGAGAGAGCACAGCAGCATGGCCAGTAATTAGATTTGGCCTCATACGATGAACCATTTTTATCATGTAAGTTATGCTGCTGCACACAGTTATCTCTCGTTAGACGTAATCTCACCACGTTAATAGCTCCAGGCCAAACGAGGTGACGACGCTAAATCAATTCCAGTCCATTACTTATCCTTGCTTTGTTCTGACTAAACTGGTTTTATCATAAGTTTAAGGCTTTTTTCCCCCCTCCTCCTTCCCTCCCCCTCTCAGCGTAAGCCTGTCTGTAATAATTCAGTCCAGCTCATGAGTAATTGAACAGTGACATGATTTGTGGTGATTTTTTTTGGCTCTGTGCTGCAGCAATTTGAAATGAAGGAACGTTAAAGTGAGGCGCGCAGCTTTTTATTTTGAGCTGCTTTCGCTGAGGTTCGCTCATATACCCGAGTATTTAGCCTCAAATTAAAGCTGACAGTTTACATTTTAATTATAAAGTCGCCTTTCACGTCCCATCCAATGTGCTCTGGTACAAAACCAAAGAAATATACACTGTGACACCAAGAATATATTATACACACACATTACTGCATTTAACCAAGCTCATTTTTTTTGTGTAATTAGCCCAGTTTTATTGACTACAGCAAATAAGAATGCAAAGGAATTAAAATAAGCAATACTATATTTGAAAAAAATTATTTCTCTTTCACTATGCCACTGAGCAAAGCTTGACATCAGTCATATATATTCATTTATTTATCTTAAGTTGGAACCAGATATTTGAATTTTTGAGTCTTTGTACCTTTAACTTTATTTCGTTAGTTGAAAGCAATGGGATTCATATAGCTGTTTCTTTACAACAGGAAAAAAACAACGTACATCGTTTCATGCCGTCATTAGAGTATCGTATGAGACGCAAGAAACCAGATGATTTTTGGGTGCGCACGGTGTGACGCGTTTCTGGTAGCGATGGGGAATTTTGCCTCTCTTCAGCAAGTCACTTCATGTGGTTCAGCTCAGCCGTAAGAGCCCATCATCAAATGGCTCATTGCCGAAGATTGCGGTATTTTGAGCAGTGGTTGTTTTTCTTTGCTATTTCAACTATGGATGGAATTTTTTTTTTTTTCTTCTTTTTTTCATGAAATTAAAATTGCATACAGTGCTGTGCAAAAGTCTTAGGCACATGCAAAGAAATGCTGTAGAGCAAACAATGCCTACAAAAATAACGAAATGAAATGTTACTACATTAAGAAATACTATAAAGAGCCGGAAACAGTCATAAATAAAGCAAAGTAAATATGTGGTGTGACGATCCGTCGCTTTAAAAAAAAAAAAAAAATAGTATTCTCAGGTACAGTGTGTGCAGTTTTTTAGGGAAATGAGCTGGAAGTGTTACTGAGCATCTTGCAGAAGCAGCCACAGTTCTTCTGGAGACTTTGACTGTCACACTCGCTTCTTATTTTTGCAGCAAAACCCAGCAGCCTTCATTATGTTTTTTTTTTGTCTGAAAAGTGTCTCTTATGTAATCATCTGCTTTCTTTACTGATATACAAACATTTTTCTGTAACATTAACATTATTTGTGCTGGGAAAACTAATGTTTGGAAATCTAAAATGTTTTTGTACTGACTCGATAATGTAGAAGCCATAAAATAAAAATCTAACAAAGTTTGTACTAAAAAACAAAGACTTTTGCACGGTACTGTACATATATTTAAAACCTGAAAGAGCTGACTCGGAGCAGTCGTTCATGAATGACGCATCGCTTCCAAGGAAAAGTAGAGGTTCAGTGACCAGCTGACCGTAAGGCTTTAGCATGCTTAACACCGTGACAATGTACGTGGTGGGTGTATGAAAACGAAACCACCTTCGTGAGCTTCCAAGCGCTACAGTTTTGTGCTCTGTCTTCGCGTACGTGTGCTCCGGTACTGCAGGTGGCGCAATGAAAATTTCTTGACAGTTTCCGTGACCTACAGGAAGAAACCTGCTCCACAATTACATCATAGTGTTCGTAGAAGCCAGCCAAATGTCATCTCTGCATGAAGTGTGCTGTGGTCTTTAGCTAGCTAGTTTTTGTTATCGTGGTCCTCCAACTTCACGCTCTCGGCCATGTTTCTAAGATTGATGCTGTGTGTGTGTGTGTGTGTGTGTGTGTGTGTGTGTGTGTGTGTGTGAGAGAGAGAGATGCAAAATGAACCACTCCTGGAAATCTTTTTCGCATACTTCACCACCTCCATCGTGACTGCTGCTCGAGGCTCCGTTTATTTCTTTGATTTTCATTTCTTCCTCTCTTCCTTGTTTCTCTGCCTTTTTTTTTTTTTGGTTTTTATTTCCTCACACACTGGTGTTGCATCCAGATGTGATTTATGCCTTCATTGCCCATAAATCATCATCAGTATCATGGAATTAATCAGTGAGTTTTGAAGCAGGGTTATGAATCTTTAAGTCACAATTAAATATTCAGTTTGATGGAATGAAGTCAAATTGCTCATTTTTGGTGTAGAAAATTGGTGTAATTTCCTTCAAAATTCTTCCTGTAAGCCTTTTTCTTACATGTTTAAATGTATCTTTTTCTCTCAAAAACTTTTGAACAGAAAAAAATAGGTACTTGTCTTTTTTTTTTTTTTTTTTTTTTTTTTTTTTTTTTTTTTTTTTTTTTTTTTTTTTTTTTTTTTTTTTTTTTTTTTTTTTTTTTTTTTTTTTTCTTTCTTCTTCTTTCTTTTCTCTCTCCCTTTTCCCCTCTCTTCGGTCTGTCTGTCTTTGATGTGCAGCTCGAGCAGGATAGAAATGTCTCATCATTTTAAGTAAAACTGGGGCAGTGGGGTGTCTGAGCAGTAGAGATGGGAAAAATCCCATCATGCCCCTGTGGGAATGACATGTAGCGGTTTGTGCTAGCTCACCTTGCTCATCGTCTAATTTTAGAGATCCACATCTCTCATAGAAAAACTCAACATGAGGAATCGGTCACGTAGCTGGTGTGTAGATTGACACTGCTTCACAAATGTAGCTACTATTGAAAATTATTGTAATAAATATTTGTAGTACTTGTAATGGATGTATATTGGATATTAAGGGCATAACCTGAATCCTTATGAAAAAAAAACCTGTCAGATTTGGAAAGTGGAATTGAAATGTGATGCATAGTGAATGTGTAGTAATGGATGCATTTATAACCAGCCTCTCACCAAGACCTGGATTTTTAATAATTGTATTTCGTTCTTATCCAGTGTGGCTTTCAGGTTAGCTAATGTATGCTTAAAAAGTCGTCATAGACTAATTTGCATATGCATTAATTGTCATGATTATTTGCATATCAAAATGTGTTACATGATGAAGAAAGATTTTCTGAGGACACTTGGAATAGAGTTTTATCAGAATAGAAAATAAATTATTATTTACGTCTTATAGAAAGAAGTCCTCTTTGGTTATGGAACCTCAAACTTCTATAATTTTTTATCAGAAACACAGACAAAAGGACGAGTGAAGAGTTGCGATATGGAAATGGTTGTGGATGGTAGAACTCTCTGATTTACTGTAAATATCACCAAGAAGAGACAATGCGAGACAAACAGTAGTAATCAGTCATCAGGGATTGGTCTTTGGGAACAATGGTGATCAGCGATTGATGACTGGGAGCTCATTCAGGCTTTACACACTGGTGATGAGTTGAGCAAACCTGCTCTTCATTAACCAGCAGCTCCTCAGAAAGTTGCAAGATTTTTTGCTAGGCACTTATTCTTTTTTTCAAATGAGGTCACCTAAAGGAATCTTTAAAAGTACCAAAGTCAGTCCATGCATCCATTTTCTGGTCCTACACAGGGTCATGGGGAGCCTGGAGCTTATCCCAGGACACTATTGTCACTATGGACAGTTTAGAGATACCAATCAGCCTACAGCGCATGTCTTTGGACTGGGGGAGGAAACTGGAGTACTCCTGAGGAAATGTTTGTGAGGCAGATGCGCTAACCACTAAGCCATCGCCCCCCCGAGTACCAAAGTCACTTAAGTTTCGACTGTTCTGCAGGTAGGACAGTTCAAGATCCTCTACAGGTGTCCGATCCTCTAGCACTGCTCGACCGGTCCCACCATCTCTCAGGGTACAAGGAAGGCATGCATCGAGACTCTTCTCTGTTCTGGCACCAAGGTGGTGGAATGAACTTCCCCTAGATGTCCGAACAGCTGAGTCACTGGCAGTCTTGAAACGATGTCCAAGGTCTTACCTCTTCCTAAAGTACTTAAATTAGCACTTAAAATGAATAAATAAATTGTATTGTTTGAGCGCTTGTTTCTATATTACGTCCCCAACAGAGTTTTTGGACTGATGGTACTCCTAGTTTGTGACCTAGCGAACCAGTATCAGAATGGTATTTATTGTCAGAAACTTCAAAGCCCTTTTGTAAGTCGCTCTGGATAAGGGCGTCTGCCAAATACCGTAAACGTAAAAACCTTGTTAGACATGACGGGAGGAGACTGCTTGGTTGCGTTGCATGGATGGATGGCTCTAGTACACTTTTCAGTATAACGCGTTTGAACTGTACTTTAAAACAAGTATTCCTTTAAAACTGGTACGTTTATATTGCAGGCATCGTTTGTTGTTTTTGGCGTCCACCTTCACTGTCTTAGTGCACGATGCTATAAAATCTGCCAGTATCCATTAGAGTCCATCGTTCTGTCAATACCAGCCAGAATCCTGCTGATGCTGCTGAACCATCCATATTTTATAGTTTTTTGGGAGCTGATCTGTGCTTGAGGTTGTTTCTGATTTACAGTACTGTGCAATAGTCGTAGGCAGTCCTTTTTTTTTTAGATTTTTATTTTATGGCTTCTACATTATCAAGTCAGTACAAAAACATTTCAGATTTCCAAACATTAGTTTTCCAGCACAAAATTCAATGTTACAGAAAAATGCTTGTATGTCAGTAAAGAAAGCAGACAGGAAACATAATGAAGGCTGCTGGGTTTTGCTGCGAAAATAAGAAGCAAGTGCGACAGTCAGAGTCTCCAGAAGAACTGTGGCCGCTTCTGCAAGATGCTCAGTAACACTTACAAGCTCATTTCCTTATAAAACTGCACTAACTGTACCTGAGACTACTAATTTTTTAAAAAGCAAAGCAGATACGTGAAACAAATATCGACTGTTTCATTCATTACTGTTTACTTCTCTTTATAGTATTTTTTTTTTTTTAAACATTTATTTTTCATTATTTTTGAAAGCATCTTTGCTCTTCAGCATTGCTTTGCATGTGTCTAAGACTTTTGCACAGTACTGTATAGTCTAATATGATTCTATTGGATGAACAGAATTGGTGCAGAAAGTTGCTTTTGAGATTATTATCAGGACATAAACTTGGGATCCATTTCCATCGATATGATCACAGAAGCACAGTGTATAACACAATGGCTGAAGGAAACCAAACTTAAAGCACCGTTTTATAGATCGTTGAGAATAAGGATATATCCACTATGGCTTCATCAGCGCAATCGTTTGCAGTTTTCCTTGCCTCCATTTATGATGAGAGTGAACGGAATGTTGTGTAAGTAAGGAATTAAACACTTGGGGGGTGTGTGGTAATAGGCAAATAATCAACGTAGGGGTGGTGGTGATGATTTTCCTAGAACAGGACATCACAAAGTGTTTTATTCCTCTTACACAACAGCAACAATTTTGCCAGCAATTACAATTTTTATTCCTTAACCAACAACACGGCTTACTTTTTAACCGTTGAAAGACAAAATGTCAAATGCATCTTGCAGTCTCGCACATTCATGTGCTCTTCTTTTCTTGATTGGCTATCAAGTTCAAGCTTCGCAGCAGTCTGCATCTTGGTCTAACCAGCTTCTCATGATCTTTACCATGGAAGCGAAGGTGTGGTGGCACACTGAGAAAGGAGCGTCACCTTGGCAAGGGAAAAACTCGAACTCCCGTGACTCCTGAACGCTTGAGGCTGCGAAGATGTAAACACTGTTTCTTGGAGACGAGCAAAATGAAAACTGGTTCTAGCATTGTTCTGTGGGTTCCTAGGAAGAATGGAGGAGATTTAATCTCAGTTTACTGACTTACTGGAGGCTGTTTAGCGAAAGAATTTTGCTAGTGAATCTGTAGCTTGCTTTAAAACAAGCGTTTGAAATTTGCCAAAATTCTGATCTTATGCTGTTGAAAGAAAGGCAGCTGGAACAAAAACCAATGCCAGACAAACTGCTTTTTCTTTATTCTGATACACTGAAGATCTTAAACACCCAGTTGAAGTGCTTTCTCAAGCCTGTAGAAACAATTATTCTATGCAAAATTGTATCATTGATTGTTTTAATCAGTGTGCTAAAAGTCAGAAGACAATAACATTTGTGACTCTTATTTCCTATTGGGCTATCCTTTGATTTAGAGACTGGGTTTTCCCTGGAATAAGATTAAAGAACCAGACAGTCAGATCCTCTGAGCCATTTGTAAATATGATTCATTGTTCTAGAGAGTGATTCAGCTGCATCTTTCTCCTCTTGTCACCCTGGTAACAGCACCCCCACCCCCAAACCTGTATCCTTATCATGAGGCTTTGCCATGGCAAGACAAGTGCCAAGCACCGAATCAGTCCTCGGATCTCGGTCGTGTCTTGGTGGGATTATTTTGGGGATCAGCTGTTGCGTTGTTGGTGCTCTGAGCCTATCGGAGGGAGGAGGGAATGGAAACAGAGGCTGGCTGCGCTGTCATTGGGACTGTGGGAGTGTGGAGGCTGGTCTATCAGAGCCATCTGCTGCAGTGCTACTGCAGCCAACCCTCCTCCACCTTTCCCTCGCTCTCTCGCGCTCTCTCTCTCTCTCTCTCTCTCTCTCCTGCTCTCAGTCTCTCTCTCCCCATCCCTTACTCTCTTTTACTCTCTGTCTTTGTCCTTCTCAGCCTTTTCTGCAGTCTGAGTAATCATTACTTTGCATCTGCCATTGTGTCTGGCGTTCTTTCACTTTTCCTGAACTCCCCTTTTGATCATCATATTCCTTTAAGGCTTGTGTTTCTGTTTACTGAAGCATTTTTAAGCTCAAGTCCAGATGGTGTGGTCAGAGTGCATGATGTCCAAAAGCCAAGCCCAGGAAATGCAGGTTTATTATTTCCTAATATCTCCATTAAGGCCATATTAATGCATAATATTAATCTATATCTGTACCCAGATTTAAACCAGAGGTGAGTGAAATATAAACAAACTAGCAGCCTAATTCAGCCTAGTTCAAACCATCACAACCCTGACCAGGCAGTTACTAAGGATGCTGTGAATGCATCACATGGTCACATTGAACATGGTTCAAATCTGGGCTTTGTATTTGACCGCTTGCTTGCGCCAGCGTGAAAGTAAAAACCTCCTACTCGTACAGCTTTTTTGTTGCATCCCACAAGATCCCAGTCCCAATGCACACCTCTAAATCTCAACCAGATACACTGTGTACCTTTCTGGCAAGCTTTCTTCTTAAAAAAAAAAAAATGTATTTGTATCTTGGAACAAATCAGTGTTCAGTGTATGTCCAGATAATATTTTTTTGGTTCAGTCTGATGTCCTTGTGTATAATAACTGACTTAACAGGAGTTGGCACTGTACTAAGGATAAATATTAGCACACCAGCTACCACAATTTATTGTTAACTCAGTGAGTGTGAATACCATTTTATAGATCAGTTGTCTTTCATTTATTTTTAGTGCACCTTGTATGTTCACATGAAGTTGGTGAGTAGTGCACTATTAATATGCTGATGTACAAAAATTCCCAAAAGATGAAGTATGGAATATTTAAAAAGTTAGCATTGCGGAAGGGGTGGAGCCACCAGAAGGTGCTGTGCATTACATTTTGTGGAAAATATGTCCAAATCAGTCCTCAGATGATGTGCAGTGACTGGATATTTTTAAATTGCAATTTTTGTTTTTGTGGTTTTCATCTCCTAACCACTCAGTGGTGTGAAAATGTTAGTGTTCAATTTCAATTATGTATTATGCAATCAAGGGCGGAGCTAGAAGTGGTGCCGAACATTGATTGGTCAAACACAGTTGACGTAGAGTCGTCGTGATAATGTCTTTGGAACGACTGATCTCCTGGACAGTACAGCTCATTGATCTTCAGTAGTAACGTAGTGGTCATCTGCCAAAATTTCTCGTTTCTAACCTCCTTTTTCTGCTATATTTATGATTGTTTTTTAATTCCCCCCAAGTAATATAGTCTTGCAACTGAGATTAGCCCAAATTGTTGTGCTACCTGTAATGCAGATCAACTAAAATGTACAGTTTAAACTCTTAATGCCTTCCTATTTGCTATACAGTATATGCTCACTACATAGGGCATAACATAATAGCCATCTACTTAGATATACTATGTAGTGCACTACATGATCACAAAATTAATAACTCCTTGTATTTCTGTTGTCTTTTGTAGTGGAAAATTTTATTTGCATGTACTATTGACCTTTAATGTCTAGACAGGTCATAAGGGGAAAGATGTTTTGGAAAGACACTTGCTGTTGCTCAAGGAGGAAAAAAATAAGAAGTGAAATAAGCCTAGTTCCTGTTCACAAAGTGTCCCAAATGTCGGCTAGATAAAAGAAGAATATGTCAAAGGCTAGTAACTGA
>CM040985.1:6099567-6126707 GCA_022985145.1 Pangasius djambal | reverse complement strand
TTTAAAGACTTCTGACAAAGTTTGCACTCGAACATAGCTTTCTCTTCACTAAGCTTAAAGTATTGGCACCCTTGGTCCCAGATGCATTGCATAGCATTATTAGTCAACTCTCAGGCTTAAGAGCTTTACCTTGTGAGGAAAACTGCGCACATTTTAATGTAAAATGAGCGATATGGCTTGTTGTTGTTATGGGGTAGAAAATAATAATAGCCTCAAGAAAAATCCTCCAACTCTAACAGATAGTGTTACATGATGGGAAACAGATACGGTCACTCAGCCAGTGTATCGAAAGTCATGGATTCGGGCTTGGTATCAAACATTGTCCAGTAAAAGTGCTGTAGCCAATAAGACACGATACTACCGTCTTCGAGTGAGTTTTTCAGGTGCGTTGAGTTCAACACCGTCTCTATAGGGCCATATTGTTCCATTGCGTCAGATGGAAAAGTCATCCTCGGATAATTGCTCCTTTAGGGAGGCTGCACTTTAGCTGCGACACGTTTGCCGATGTGATTTTCATCGCCGCTAATTGGTCTGTGATGGCTGAAGTGACAGTAGTAGGATGTGTGTAGTGATATTAGAAATAACATATGAGGTGGTTGGTGGGGTTCTGATTATCGCTCACTTTTAGGTCAACCTCAAATGACCGCTGTGGAGCAATTGCAGTAAACATTAATAATACCAAATACCAAAGCAGTTTTCCAGTGATTGAATGCCTTTTAATGACTTTAATTTCAACCGGGTCGGATTCACCACGTTCTTTTACGTTTTGACTCCTTGGTGAAACCCACTTGTTTTTTTTTTTTTACCTTTTTGTCTGTCTGTAGGTTCTGCAGCAGGATGCGACAGTGAACCCTCTCGTCTGCTCGTGATGGTGAGGATATTTGGGGGCCCGCCCTGTGTGGGCCAGACCAGCTGCTTCAACAACAGCTCCAAAGATTACTGCTACTCGGCGCGGATCCGCAGCACCGTGCTACAGGGCCTACCCTTCGGAGGAGTGCCCACTGTGCTTGCTCTCGACTTCATGTGCTTCCTGGTGAGCATTCTGGGGATTTATTATTATTTTTTTTTTTTTTAAATATATAATGATTTTTTTGGGAGGGAATCATGGCAACCATAAGAGCGTGGTCTTGGAAAATCGAAAGGTCTAAAGGGTCACATATATAAGGCATTAAACAATTATTAGGGAGGGTGGGGGTTGGGGGGCATGCTGTTTTAGGAAAATAATTTCCTGAAATTATTCCATGTATTAAAGGAACACAGTGTACGTTTTATCCATTTACAGTTACATTTCATGTTGTGGAATGTCTTTTGAAACTGTTTCGTTCCTGTTGTTGCCAGATATTCTACTGTAACATAAGTGATTCACTGTGTTTGTTTGTTTTATTTATTTATTTATTTATTTATTTATTTATTAGGAATTGTGCTTTATTAGGTGGTGTTATGGGTACTTTTACAAAATTTTGGTTCTTGAGTAAATGGACAGTTCTTTGGAAAGTAAAGGGTTTTTTGCTTCCTTAAAATACTTGGAAGTCTTTCTAATAAAGAAAAGCTTTGTTGTAGGGTTCGACGTAGACTATTTTAAGGGTTCCCAGAGAGGGACAAGTGAAGAACTGCTGATGATTCTGTATGGCATAGAAACTAAAAACAACCTGATTCCATAGGTGGAAATTAGGAAATCAGTTTGTGAGACTTTGAGTGCTTATTTTGGACCTGGTGGTAAAATCAGGAGCTGTAGTCCCTCTAGCAGAAACCCAGTTACTCAGATAGCCAGCGTTCTGTGTGCGTATCTAGTAGATAAAAAGATGCTGCTAAATGCAAGAGCAATGCATTAACCCACATGTGGCCTTGCTCACCCAGTTGATCTTTAGCCTTTAAACAGGGCAGAAAGGTTGTTGGACATTTCACACTATAATGAAAGGACAGCGCGTAACCTAATAATGCTTCTCCGTAATGTTGTCCCACATTCCTGCTGACGATCACGACTTGGACTTGGACCTGGGTGTCGGTGTAAATTTCCAGCTAAGGACTGAATGTGACTTAGTCAGCATTGTTACACCGTTGTGTGTGACAATACTATAGTGCTGTGTGACCTGTGATGAAAAGCCAATGTTTATCATTATCTCCATGATTAATTTCTTTACTGGTCCGGTGCTTTATTTTCAAGGCCCTGACGTTTAATTTGTCTCCACTTGTGCCACAGGTACTTCTCTTTGTCTTCTCCATCTTGCGGAAGCTGGCGTGGGATTACGGCAGGCTGGCTCTCGTGACCGACGCTGACAGGTATGGATGTGTCCCCTGGAACATGATGTTGGGTTGCTAACCAAACCTCCCGTTCTGCTCTTTGTAAAGGTTTTTGCAGCTCCTGCCACATCGTGCCTTATTTCTTCTTTATCTTCGTTACCTTTCACTTTGTAGGTTGGTATAAAATGACAAGTTGAATCTTTGTGGTCGTTTGATTGGCATGTGCTCACATAAATAAAACTAAGGAAGCTTCTGTTATTTGTTTACACACATAAGTAGCCAGTAATATTTGTTTAAATTGATTATCCCAGACACAGATTAATCCTAATCCTAATCCTAATCATTATCAGCAAGCCTTATTTATATTTATTTATACCACAACACTGTTGAATTCTCGATTCTGATTGGTTGGGATTTTCTGTAACAGCAACTCTGACAGTAGCTCCGGCTAGAAATCAAAGATTTATACTAATGTGCTCGTTCTAACGTAATGGCAGACTGTATTGTAAGTTTTCTGTAGAGACGTGTTTATTGAAACTTTACGGAAGGAGTCTCCAGTGTCAGCAGAGGTAAAGCTGTAATTTTAAGATTTCTGTCTGGCGTTTGCACTTTGTGGTTTCTTGGTAAGCTGTGTTTTGTTCCTTGCTTAATTTTGTGCCTTATTTTTCCTGTTCACATCTGTGTATCCAGTGCTGAATTGGTGTCATGGTTTCCTCAAACACGTCTGTGTTGACCAGATCTGAGGAAGGAAATCTCGTGTCTCTGTCTGTGTCAAATTTGTATTTGTTGTTCTTTACAGCGTGTTGTTGCAGCCATCCGTATCCATAGCACTGAAGCTCTAGAGACCAGTAAAACAGGGTGTGTGTGTGTGTGTGTGTGTGTGTGTGCGTGCGTGCGTGTCAGTGTAACAAACACTGTGTTGTGACAATGAAGTTGCTGTATGGAATGAGGATGCCGAGAATACATTAATAACTTTATTACTCTGAGAGGCGCTCAGTTGTCAGAGATTCTTTTGTAAGGCAGAAAAGATGGAAGGGGATTTGGTTGTTCCTGTTTGCACCAGACTGTTGCTATAGCAACATTTGAGTCTGTGCATGACATCTTGACCAGGCTGCATTAACATCACTCCCGAATTGGAGAGAGTGACCTGAACTGGTATCGCTTAATTATGTAGTCAATATCCATCAGAATCTCTATAGCATTCCTTCGTCTTCAGTAAGCGCTTTGCAGGAAAGCGGCGGATCCGGAGTCTATCCCAGGAGTATGCAGGAATGCACCCTGGGTGGGGCCACCAGTTGACACGCACTCATTCACAGCTATGAGTCGTCAATCCAGCTATTTATCAGCATTTGGGAGGTGGGAGGAAACCGGAGAACCCTGAGGAAACCCATGTGAACATGTACAGTTGAGGTCAAAATTTTACATCCCCCTTTCAGAATCTGCCAAATGTTAATTAATTTACCAAAATAAGAGGGATCATACAAAATGCATGTTATTGTTTATTTAGTGCTGACCTGAATAAGATATTTCACATAAAAGATGTTTACATATAGTCCACAAGAGAAAATAATAGTTGAATTTATAAAAATGACCCCATTTCAAAAGTATCAGAAGCTCTAGAAGTAAAAACCATGCATTAAGAGCTGGGGGGTGAAAACTTTTGAACAGAATGGAGATGTGTACATTTTTCTTCTTTTGCCTAAATATCTTTTTTTGTTTTGTTTTGTTTTTTGTTTTTTTTTTCCCCCCCATTTATAGTACTGCCCTTCAGAGGCTACAGAAGATAGTTACATGTTTCCCAGAAGACAAAATAAGTTAAATTTACCCTAATCTTCAAATTCAAAGTGGGTTTTTTTTTGTTTTTGTTTTTTTTTTTCTCCTTCTGGTGCATCAGTGAGCGTTTGAACCTTCTGTAATAGTTGCATATGAGTCCCTCAGTTGTCCTCAGTGTGAAAAGCTGGATCTCAAAATCATACAGTCATTATTGGAAAGGGTTCAAATGCACAAAAATGCTGGAAAACCAAAGAATTAGTGGGACCTGAAGGATTTTTCTGAAGAACAGCAGGTACTAAGCAAAAAAGCACAGCTGTGGATCATTCAGGTAACAACACAGTATTAAGAATCAAGTGGATGTAAACTTTTGAACAGGGTCCTTTTTATAAATTCAACTATTTTTTTTCTCTTGTGGACTATATGTAAACATCTTTTATGTGAAATATCTTATTCAGGTCAGCACTAAATAAACAATAACATGCATTTTGTATGATCCCTCTTATTTTGGTAAAATAATTAACATTTTGCAGATTCTGAAAGGGGGATGTAAACTTTTGACCTCAACTGTATGGAATGTACAAAATTCCACATGGACAGTAATCCAAGCTCCAGATCGAACCAAGGACCCCCGAGCTACAGTATGAGACTGGAACACTGCCTGCTACACCACCATGCCACCCATACCTGTTGTGTGTTTGTTTTTTTTTTTGTTGTTTTTTTTTTAAATGTGGTTACACATTTGTTAGACCAAAGGTCAAGTCTTGTGTCTCAAATGTTTTAATACTTTGTGCATCTACAGGTGCTAAGCTTTGTCTGCTAAAGAAAGCCCATTTCCCGGCGAAGAAACATCCTCACACTGTGAATCACTACAGAAATCATTGTTGCACATCTTTTGCAATGTGGGTTTAGCTTTTATTCAGAAACCTACAAGTATGAACTTATTCACTGCCTTCTCTTTCATGCTCACAACAAAGGTGCGGATCATGTTCCTCTGCATGAAACTTAACACTCAAGCCTCAAGCCTTGAATATGGAAGTGCTCCTCTTAGGGGTCTCATAACAGACATAAAACTATTACACATACACACAGGAACACACTCCTTGAAAGACAGATAGGCAGCACCGTTCATGATTTAGGTCAAGTGTTTCAAGTCTGTAATCATGCTGTGTCTCTTCTGAAAAAGCTGTGCTTGCAGTTTGGCAGCTTTTTTTTTTATTATTATTTTTATTGGATTTAATTCTAGTCTCCATTTTTACTTATAGCATAAGTATTTAATTTCACTTATGCTAGGGATATAACTGAATCCATATACATCATTCAGATTGAATCGATAATATATTCAAGCAGATACAAATACAGATACCAATATGATTATATATATATATATATATATATATATATATATATATATATATATATATATATATATATATATATATATATATATATATATATATATATATATATAATAATTTGGCCACTTGTTTACATTTTGTAAATAGACTCGAATAAATTTGTGAGAAAATGTCACAGGCAGGTACAAACAAATAATACCTGTATGAATGGGAATTACCAAAAAAAAAAAAAAAGCCACTAAAGGTTACACTATATGGCTAAATGGACCATCACAGCAACATGTAGACTTTCCACAAATTCTTGCCACAAAGAATTGTCAAGAATATTAACAAAGTTAAAACACTAAATCTGGAATGGGATGTTCAGCAAGCACATGTGACACTGGTCAGGTGTCCACACTCTTTTGGCCATATAGTGTATGAATCACTGGTATTTCTGAAGCATATTCGAAGGTTTGTTGCATTTTAGGCTGCACTCTGTTTGGGTTTAAAATCTGAATATAGGTACTATGGAATGTGTCGGTGAAGTGGAATTCAATAAATTACGTAAAACTACAATGCAAGTGAAATCTAGGGAGCGTTTCATCTAACAAGGCTGCATGAATCTACAGTCTGGGTTAGAAAGAAATCAGCCCCAGCCTCACTTCTCACTTGTTCATACCATTCTGTGTGTTTTTCCTATGAGCATTGGTCATGCTGCTCTCAGTTACAAAAAGTCAAAATTAACCCATTTATTAACAGCAGTTAAGATGACTTTTTTTTTTTCTTTTCTTTTTCTAAATACATTTTATTTTTCTTGATCAATAATGATGGCGTAACTCAGCTAACACATTTTATACCAGCCAGTTGTTCATTAGCCTTGGAGAGAACATGTTTGAGTGTCGAAAACAGCCTTGCAGACATGTTGTGCCTCCTTCTCCTGACTCATTTCTTTGTGCCTTTCACCGCCAAGCCTTGAGATTTCGCTTTCCTTCCCTTTACACTGCCATCTCGATCCTCTGCGCAGGGATGACGGAGCCCCAGAAGCTCCAGTGCACGGCTTTCTTGACACTGATTTGGCAGGAGGAGGGAAGCGAATTAAGCCGCCATTATAAATGCCATCTGTTCTATGAAGCAATCTGCTCCAGCGAGCAGTGCGCATATTTTCTGCACTCCCAGGATTTCTGTTGTTACTGTGCAGGGTGATTCATTCGAGAACCCACGCACTCTCTCTCTCTCTCTCTCTCTCTCACACAGTGCGTGAGTTTCAGCGGGCAACTAGCACCAAGAATATCCAGCAGCCCGGCTCTCTGCATATCATTTTGCACTGTGGAAAATGCTTTGGTCTTATTGCTTATCGATACACCCAAAAATAAGCCGAGCCAAAGATACACCCAGTTACATAACTTTGCACATACCTTGTAATCAGATCTTTTTTTTTTTTTTTTTAATTTATTTTTTATTGGCTATTATTGGCTTGGAAGACTTGACCTTGTTTAACCGTAAGTGTTTATTGATTGGGTTCTTTTATTTCTTTGTTCGAAAGCAGCACAATATGTTTCGCATGGGACTAATAATTCTCTTATGGGCTTTCTCATAAAGCTGTTGCTGTGATTTTTATCTGATTTTGTTAATTATTCTATCCATGTTCGATTTTGGATTTTATTTTGTTAAAATGACGCATTTCTCTATACCCAGAATGCGAAGAACGAAGTTGCGTTTAAGGGGAGAACATTCTTGGGTACCAGCGTGCTAAATATTATTAGGAGAGTTTATTTTATTTAAAAATAAATAAAATTATGTTAATGAAAGCTGTTTGAGACAGTAATGAAAGAAAAATGGTAGTAACTGATGCAAGATGTAAACTTTTACACTAAAAGTATACTATGTTTTGCACTATCTAACCTTTATTATTATTATTATTATTATTATTATTATTATTATTTACTTCTACTAACAACAGTAAAAGAAAAGAATCTTTTCACTGATGATGTAAACTTTGCTAGCAGTACAGCAGTTCGCTGCTAGCTGGCTAACTAAATAGCCCCGACTCCTGACCTAATTAGTAGTGTTTTAAGTTTCTTGATGAATTCACTTGTAGATTTTTTTAGAGAGTGTTAGTATAAATAAAAGGATGATTTATGAGTCAATCACTTATCACAATGAATTATGGGTCTTTTTATTTCATTCTTGTTATAAAGGTAAACAACTGTTGCATCTACAATATGCAACGTTCCCTAGTACAGCTGGCCCCATGATGATACTTCCTTAATATCTTCCTGGAAAGGAAACGAGGGATATGTTCATGCTGTACTTTTCCCTACAGTGTGATAACCTTTTTTTTTTTTTCTTTTTTTCTTTAAATACCTTTTAATGCACATTCCATCTCTCCCATTTCCCGGCACTCTGGCTTGTGCAGTGCAGGACCTTGAATGCCCCAAACTGGGCCATTTGGATATCGACTATCTGTGCTGTTGAGTGATGCTACTGGAAATGAGTATGTCCTGAACCACAGGGCCTCGGACTTTGGCTATTTTGATCTGGCATGCAGGAACATTCTGTTTTCACATAGCAGGCCCACAGCTTGGCCCAAAGCCTGGGGTTTTATTGTGTTGCAACTGACATACATATTGAAACAATCTTGGCTTGCTGTTTTAACTAGCCTATGTGAGAGCACTAATTTATATTAACTGATAAAGATACATTTCTTCTTGTGTCTTTAAGTGACTGAAGTTCTTTCAGTTATTCTGGCGTGAGATGCTTTACATGCCGACACGGCCATCCAGTGAAACAAAGTCATTATCCATTTGGGGTGGGCGAGTCATGAGTCATAGGTCAGTTAATACGAAGTCAGTGTCGCCAGTCATAAGCGCTGCGGTCAGAGTCGCCAGTCATAAGAGTTGCGGAGAAAGTCGCAAATTGCAAGCTTTGCTGTAGGAGTCAAGTCACAAGTCTGATGCTTTGCAGTTCGAGTCTATTCATAGCCCAAGTTAAGTGGTAAGCTTTGCAGTCCAAGTCGAGTCACAAGTCTAAAGCTTTGCAGTTAGAGTCCAGTCACGATTCATAACCTTTGTAGTCTGAGATTTGGGAGTCATAAGCTTTGCAATCAGAGTCGAGTCACTTATCGCAAGCTTTGCAGAGCGAGTTGAGTCGCAAATCTCAAGCGTCACAGTCGGAGCCGAGTCACGAGTCTGACGCTTTGCAGTTAGGGTCGATTCATAACCTTTGTAGTCTGAATGGAGTCACAAGTCTGAAGCGTTGTAGTTAGTCAAGTCCCGATTCATAACCTTTGTAGCCTGAGTTGATTTGGGAGTCGTTAATTTTGCAGAGAGAGTTGAGTGGTGAATTGTAAGCTTTTCAGTCCGAGTTGAGTTACAAATCACAAGTTTTGCAGTCTAAGTCACCAGTATCATATCAGTATACACAGATACTCAAGGTTTTAGTCGTGTCTAAGTGCAATTCACGTCGTCAATCTGTAATATAGGTTTATATACAGCTACATGGCTGGAAATTTCATTAGTGAATGTCATTACCTCAGAATTATCTTGTTTTTGTGTGGAGTATTATCAAATTCTGTGGAAAAAAATATTTTTTTGGAGGTTAAAGCTAAAGACGAGTGTGATACAGAAAAGCATTCGAGTACTGCCTAAATGTCAGAACAGTACTACAAGGTAAATACATAGTGCATAACAAGCTAACTAGCATTAATGGCTAGTCTGCATAATTTCAAAAAGGTTTTTTTTCCCTCCGTTTCTCTAAACGGAGCCATTTTCTTTTGTGTGTGTGTTGCATATCATGTCGAACACAGCCTGCTGACTGAACCGAACTGTTTAACACGTGCTAAGGTCATAAGGCCATGAAGTGAAAGGTAGTCTCTGTGAATTTTAGCATGACTTTTTTTGTAATCTCAACGCTGCAGCTTTGCTGTGCACTACAGTGTGGAACTTTTAGTTGCGTTGTCATGATCTCTGGTTGCGGTAATGAAACGTCGTGTGATTTACAGCAGTGTCGACTGTTAAAGATGCGCCTCGGAGTGTAACTCGGTTTGTGTATTTTTATTCAAATTGGTGACATTTGAGAACTCGCTGCTTTCTTTTTTTTTTTTTTTTTTTTTTTAAATGAGTGCATGCATTTGATCATGATTGATTGACTACACACTGTTTTTACCGTTGCATTTTAGCAGAATATTTGTACAAAACATTTTTAATAGTTTCCTGATGTTTATAGCCTGTCGCTGATCTACTGTATATGATCAGAAATAGTTGAACGTTGTTTTGTAACAGTGATATAATGGTTCGTGTCAAACCTGAATCATCCCAGATTGTAGTTGTGTATCCAGTCAACTCCAGAACTATTGGCACCCTTGAAGTGATTGTGCAAAAGGAATTGCACGCACAATGATTCAAGTTTTCTACTCAGCTATTTTCTTACTAGTATTTTTGCTGAAAAGCTTAAACAAGACTCGCAGTGCAAATAATTTTTATTTCTCTGGGGGTTTAAATAGAAAGTTGCACACACGTAAAATCTCCCAATCTGAAAAACGAACTTCTTTCAGCACAAAACGGAGAGATGGCTCTAAATTTGCACAGGTAGTGTAATGGATATAAAGAAAAACACCTCAGTAGGAGGTTAAGACTGGAATGTAGATAACCGAATAATCACCTCCATTGTCCAGATCAACGCAGAAATCATTGCTGGGCATCCACATGCACAAAGATAAGAATATATATACTATATAAGCATCCCAGTTCCTCTCCAGATTTGGTAGACATCACAGGAAGAGACTTCTCTGAATAGGAATAGGAATATCCATTAAATATTGTATGTTTTGGTGCTATTAATTATGAAACTGGCATTTTACCCTTTTGGAAAGAAAGTACTTTTTTTTTGTTAAAATAGATACCTAGATACCTATTAGATACCAAAACTACACCACATCCTCTTCTCACTAATCGCATGTTCTTATAGTTTTATATAGTTATTTTATTTTATCTTATTTTAATTTTTGGTGCATGTCAAGGGTGCCAATACTTTTGTAGCTGACCATATCGCCTTCCTTGGTCTCTTTTGCTGTATTCTGATGTTTTCTGACACCACTGTGAATAACAGTCAGGTGTAAATGTACTTTTTTTTTTTTTTAATATACTTCCTTGTCCGTGTTTGGAAATGTGTTAATGTGATGGTTCCTCCTCAGATGCAGCTCATTTTCAGAGATTTAAAAAGAAACACTGTGTGAGAATCTCATTTTTAACCACCTCTTAATTTATTTATTTTTCCTCTTCCTAAGACAGAAGAAGAGATTCAACGGCATGGAAGAGCGGGAATAGTATGTCATCTTCATGTTCACACATGAATTTTTTTATTTTATTTTTTAATTCTCCTGGGCTGCTCCTCATCTGCTAACTGGTGAACTAACAACGCTTTTTTTCCTCCTGTAGGGTGTGTTGTGTGTTTGGGAGGGTTGCACTGATGTCTGCTGCACATTCTCTGACTGTTTGACCTTTTGACCCTTCCTAACATACCACTGATGCTTCGTTATATATGACTGTGTGTGTGTGTGTGTGTGTGTGTGTGTGTGTGTTGGCACTGGTATGCCGTTGAGCTTTCCCGTATGTTCTGGATGTGATTTCTTATTACTAATCTTTCAGCTGTTTGTGCGTGTGTGTGTGTGTGTGTGTGTGGTGCGGTTTTTTTATTTTTTTTTTATTTATTTATTTTTTTTTTTAAATAAATATAACTTGGTGGGGAACAGTTGTCCCCATAAGCATAGGAATATGTGACAGTTTTGAGCCTGTGGGGACTTTTTGCCACCAAAAAGGAAAAAGAGCCTCTTTGGGTGTGTGTGTGTGTGTGTGTGTGTGTGTGTGTGTGTGTGTGTGTGCGCGCACGCGCGTTCCTCCTAACATGTATCTCTCATCCTGCCTGTCTGACCTAAATGACCCCAGTACGAGAAAGGAAAAGGGTAACTATGAGCCCGTACGAAGGTAAACCACAGCCAGGTTTTAGCAGAGCCCTCGTGTTTCTTGTTTTCCCAACCACTTTATGTTCCGTACCACTACATTTAATGTTCTCCGTGTGTGGTTCCTCTCTCCCTGTGAATGCTTAGTGAAATTGGTAGGTGGTAGACGTGACCTCCGGAAGCCCCGCCCACCCCAACAGAAACATGTATAAGACAATCTATTGTCCTCTCTAGGATCAGCCAAATCAAATTAGGCCGTTAGGAGATGTTGTCCATGAAGCATGCTGTCCTCGTGGCTTATTTAAGCATTCTGCTGGTCTAGACAAATATTTCGGGTGACTGACTCGTCCTCCGGCAGCAGTGGACGTCGGGTTTAAATCAACACTATCGCTTTCTAAAAGCATTAACTACGCTCCTCGAAAAGGTTCTTCAGTTGTTCCTCTAGGGGGAACAGGGTCTATGTAGTACCTGACAAACATGTCTTTCTATCAGAAAGGATTAACCTTTTTAGTAGAATGCTGCTTTTTTTTTAAGAATCTAAGAGCCCTTTATTATCCAGTGAACAATTAAAAGGACAGTACTTCTCTAAAAATATAATGCGAGGTACCAAGAATAAATTTTAAAATGACAGGCTCTAGATTTTAAGAAGACAATAATGACCAGTAATTTAGAGCTTGTAACATACACTTACCCTGTTAATACATGCACTCTTGGATAAAAAGCTTTTGTCAAGGGTTCTTTGGATAATTAAGGAATATTAATTAATGAGCTTCCAAAAAAAGGGTTATACTTGGAACCCTGTCTGATCGAAAAACACTTTATTGTTAAGGTTCTATATAGACTCTCTAAGGGTTCACTTTAGGACAAAAGGACAATCAGATATCTCTTAGGGGCTCTAAACTTTAAAAGATTGTACTAATTGTGCATACATGTGTAGTGTTTTTTTTTTTTTTTATATAAACGTTTTGCACTTTAAAGGTGCATTGAGGTTCCGGTGGCTAGCCAATTTGTGTACTCCAGGGTGTCCATTCTTATCCAAAAAGGGCCAGCGTGGGTGCAGGTTTTCATTCCAATCAAGCAGCAGCCATACCTGATTCCTTCAGCTGATCTTGACTTTCAGTAGACTCGGGTGTTCTTTCTGCTCGGTTGGAATGAAAACCTGCACCCACGCTGGCCTTTTCTGGTTAAGATCGGACACCCCTGGCTTACTCCTGTCATTGTATAGACAGCTTAACTCCAGCCTGCCAGAATCTATGATGGCCAGCAGAGCTCATACACATTTGTTCACTAGCTAGCTAGCTAAATTTCCATTGTTTCATTATACTATAAACACACAAAATGCAAGGACACCGAAATAATTCACTGAACCATTCAACAGTATGCCTAGAAAGAAAACGTTTTGGAACTTCCAAAACCCAGGCCTGGGTAACATTGTTGACCTCCATATTTTAATCAAACATGCCTGTTTTGGTAAATTTTGCAAACACTCTTGTGGGTTCCATCACCGACTGGTGTATGATGCATCATTTTGATCGCAGTGTTTCAATAAATGTTGTATTTTGTTCCGGCAATAAAATAATAAGACTAATGACCAATGCACCTTTAAATTTGAATGAATTTTTATTTTTTATTTATTTTTTTTAAGCTTAACAAAAAAGTAGAAAGCAGACATAAGAGAAAGAGTGAGTGTGTGTGTGTGTGTGTTTTTCCACTAAACATGCTGCAAACTGCATGAAATGGTGACTGAGGAGTCTGGTATGATCTCCGTATGTAGGATGTCAATGCATCTTGAGGCTTCACTGGAGAAAAAAAAAAAGGAAAACTCAACAAGACACGCAGGCTTTAGATGCATTAAGTCACTATGTACTTAAATGTTGCCTAAAATGTGGACGTGTGTCAGTTTGAGTCGCTTAAAAATACTTTTGAAACACGTCACACATCAAGTGGCCTTTATTTCATGTGTATTTTCACTTCTTGACATCAGAGAATTGCAACAACAAGAACAGCAACAACATGGATGAAAAGACGTGTTGACGCGTAGACGGCAAAGACGTGATCCGTCTTGTTACTTGCTTCAAAACTCTGTCACAGATTATTCCCAACCAGGATTCAGTGTTGTCCTTAGGGAAAGCAAAGTCCACATACTAGCCCGCTAACAAACTTTGGTCAGTGTCTCTCAGAATTTTTAAATATGTAGTTAAGTAATGATTCATATTGTTGTGTGGTGGTCTAGGAAAAACCATCAGAAATTGCTGCAGCTGAATTCAGACAAATAAAACTCTTTTTAAAAAAAAAAAAAAAAAAAAAAAGATGATTTTTGGACAATTTTTTTCTGCCTAGAGACAAACTTATCACCTATTTAACACCAACTTTGAAAACTTTGAAAACCTCAACTTTTGGGGCAGTCGTGGCCTAATGGTCCGAGAGTCGGACTTGTAACCCGAAAGTGAACCCGAAGGTTGTGGGTTCGAGTCTCAGGTCCGGCAGGGTTTGTAGGTGGGGGGAGTGAATGACCAGCGCTCTC
This sequence comes from Pangasius djambal, assembly GCA_022985145.1. Taxonomy (NCBI): domain Eukaryota; kingdom Metazoa; phylum Chordata; class Actinopteri; order Siluriformes; family Pangasiidae; genus Pangasius; species Pangasius djambal. Next base: position 6,112,876 of record CM040985.1, on the reverse strand, counting down.
TGCCACCCTCAATACCACGACTGAGGTGAGACCCTTGAGCAAGGCACCGATCCCCCAACTGCTCCCTGGGTGCCACAGCTAAAATGGCTGCCCACTGCTCCGTGTGTGTGTGTGTGTGTGTGTGTGTGTGTGTGTTCACTACTGTGTGTGCACTTGGATGGGTTAAATGCAGAGCACAAATTCTGAGTATGGGTCACCACACTTGGCCACAAGTCACTTCACTCACTCACTATATATATAACTCTGAACATATTTCACCAAAGTGACGTTTTTGTTTACTTTTTAATCTTGCCTTGGCCTCTTCCTGCAAAGATCGTGTTGTATTAGGAGCTGGTTTAACAAACGTGGTGGTAGTCAGTCAGTCAGTCTGCCAAAAGATGGCTAAGACCATGCTAGCTAAGTGTGATTTCCTCACACAGTGAGTGCCACGCTTTGATGAAATCCTGAACTGAAAGTTTCAGAACTATATATAGTCAAAAATATCAAAATTTCACCGCATGAAGGGTTTTTCCAGGGCACCACAAGTCATTATGCGTCTGAGGGAAACCAGCATACACACTTCTGTTCCTCAAAAGTGTCAATACTTAATTTTTCCCTCACTTAAAGAAGTTTGACCTACATTCGCGTGATTGGAGTTTCAATCCAGCCTCCTCGGTCCCATTTCAGTGCTCCAGAATGACTTAAACGTAACCTGTGTGTTTTGTTTTTTTTAAAAAATGTATATGTGCTTTGACCATTGCTTTTGACTTTCTTTCCTTTTCTCTCTCTTTTTGTCTCAGCGTGGCTTCAGCATTGCATTCAGACACTCCAGATCGTTACGAGCGCCTCACCTCCGTCTCCAGCTCCGTGGATTTTGAACAGCGAGACAACGTAAGGCGTCTTTCACTAATTGTCCCTTCCTGTTCTTCCTGTTGCCTCGCCCACTAGCTGTCTGTTTCTGCTGCTGGTTTGCTCTGCGTGGGTCATGCGAGGTTGTGGAAAGACAGTGGGATTGACTTTAGGTCTGTTCTCTGTTAAATAATGCAGAATTAGAAAGAGGAGGCTTGGCTGCGGTCTCTGAGTGTGTGTGATGTTCAGTAAAAAGCGAAGTAAAAGCCTAGTAAGAAATGATTCCTGGTTCTCTCGAGTTTCTCGCGAAAATCTCAACAGACGCCCTGATTTGAATTAATGCCAATGAGTTCAACTTGGAAAGTTTGCGTTGCAGTGAGACGTCAAACTTTTCATGTCTATGATGGATTGATTTGGAAGCAGCACAAACATTATGTGAAGACATTCTTGTTGTTATACATTAGTATCCAATGAAGTGTTACTTGGACCGTATTTAGGAGACGCTCTGGAGTGACTATAGTCATATAGTCCAAAAAGTACAATAGCCGTAAAGCATAATGAATCTTTGCTCACTTGTATGTGGTGTCTTTTCAACCTTAAGAAATAATTTAAAAAAAAAAACCTGGACAGTTGAAGATTGATAAAAGACAGACAGAGTGACGTTCCAGTCTTCAGCTGTCCAGGATCAGTGCTCGCTGTAGCCTCAGGTTCCTGTTCTTGGTGGACAGGAGTGAAACCCGATGTGGTCTTCTGCTGTTGTAGGTCATCCGCCTCAAGTTTTGACGTGTTGAGAGGCTTTTCTCCTCACCATGGTTGTAAAGAGTGCTTATTTGAGATACTGTAGGCGTTTCTTGAGCCTGTCTGGCCATTCTCCTCCGCCCTCTGTCATCAAGAAGGAGCAGAACTGCTGTTCACTGGATCTTCTCGCACCAACCTGTGTAAAGACTGTTGTGCGAGAATGTCAGCAGATTCTGTTACCCTCAAACCATGTGAACATTAACTGAAACTCTTGACCTGTGTCTCTCCGTGATTTTATGCATTGCGCTGCTGCGGCATGATTGGTTGATTGGAGGATTGCATGAAATGAGCAAGAGCACAGGTGTTCCTATTAAAGTGGCTGGTCATTGTACGTTTAATATGACATTCTTGCATGCAAATAATAAAAGTGTCCGAGTTGCAAGTTAAAATTGCTAACAGTGCGTGTCTGATTAAATGCCTTGTGGTTTTGCGTTTGTTGCGTTTCTGATCCCAGACACCGACACTAAAGAAAGCTCAGCTAAATTAATCTCACTCAGCACACTCACACCCCCCCCCCCTCTCTCTCTCTCTCTCTCACTGCTATCAATTGATTCCTTCACAGACGACTGATCACACTCGATACACACTTTATACAAGTTTATATAATGTCGCGTTTATCTAGGACCCGCCGTCCTCCCTTGTCCTTCAGCTCCGTGCATAAACCATGTCGCTGATGATCCTGCACTTTTCGCTTTGCTGATGAGCCAAAAAAAAAAAAAAAAAAAAACACCATGGGTGGAAGCGAAAGAGACTTCTTCAACGAAAAAAAAAGTGTGACGAAGCACATTCAGTCCCTTAACCGCCAGCTGAAAGTGCTGAGTAATTGTGGCACAGATTGTGGATGTGGAGGTTCTGCGGAGAGCGCAGTGACGTTGCTCTCCAGCGTGACTGGCACGCTTCCAGTAATCCTGTTCCTGCAGCCGCTTTTTATGCGGCCAGCGCGGGTCACGCAGCCACGTCACTCTTCACAGCTCAATTACGCCTCATTCTCGCCCTCGTACACAAACAAATAATATCAGCTAGGTGCTTTCTGAGGCTTTCATTTGCATGACTGTGTGATTCTTAGCACAAAGGCAGTGTTTCTTGTCTTTGTGTGAATTGTGTTTATGTATGTTTGCACACACGCACTTTTCTCCCCCCACATGGTCGTAATTCACGTTTGTATCCGCTCTTCCTGCAGGGTTTCTGCTCTTGGCTGACGGCCATATTTCGAATAAAGTAAGTGCCTCTTTAATTACGCCGAGCGTGCTGTTAGTGACAGAGCCAGCTGGGTGGCTGCTCGTCTTTTCATTTCATTTAGCCGCCTGTCTTTATTATTCACCATGCATTTGGGTTTAATTGACATTCTGCAGTTTTTAGCAGAAAAAATGAGCACGAAAAGCCATTATTACAGTGACAATTAAATAAAAAAAAATACAATTTTCCCAGATTAAAATCGAAGTTTAACAATCAGTTTTGACCGTCAGTATTAATCAAGGCCATTTTGTAGGGAAAAAATAAAGGAGTGCAAAAGTTTGCACCCCCTTATTTTCTCTAATTGTAGTCTCACTGGAATGTGAGAGAGATTTTATATATTTATATATATATATATATATATATATATATATATATATATATATATATATACACACACACACACACACACACACACACACACTACATAATATAATTCTATATTAATTTAATTAATTAATTTATATATATATATATATATATATATATATATATATATATATATATATATATATATATATATATATAAATTAATTAATAATCTGAAAGTTTTCTGCTTAAATATTTTTTCAATTAAAAAAAAAAATAAACGTCTAATTATTTTTCTAGACATTAAATAAAATATCAACAAACAGGCATGCATTTATTTATTTATTTATTTATTTACATTTTCTTTGCAGCATTACTGTTTTGCTGGCCATAATCTGGCCATCTATCGTGATGCATATTGCGCATCACAGACATGTCTGAGAGCCGTGATACGATATTTTCGTCATGTTGCCCGTTACCGATAAGTGACAAAGAGCCAGACGATCATTAATTTTCTATGCATGTGCGCAACACGTAGCTGCGAGTTCAGCAACAGCGGCAAGCAACGTCCGAGTTGAGATTTTTCTCAATTCCATGTAAATTACGTACGACCACAAATAAAGTAGCGCAACAAATCCAAACAACTTTCACACAATTCTTCAGACCAATTCTTTAATGTTTCTTCAGTTCCCCGCTCACGACTTTAGTTCCTACCTGCGGTTATTTTACTGTTTGGACAGGCCACGCCCACAAGGATGAGCAAACAAGTTATTAGAGAATATTAGTATCACTGTTTGAAAGGGATTTTCTTTAGATTCTTTGCACTATCAGTATTTTAACAAACACTATTTGACCATTTGTTACTTGTGACATGGAAATCACTTGTGAAATCTAACACACACACTGCTAGAAATTACATTTTTTGCCTTGCTGCTAGAAATTAGTAATCGTTGCTCCCTTCATTTTGTCTTAAAGATGTGCAAAAGTTGATTGGCAGAATTATGTTCCGCGTGACTTAATTTGATACTGCTGCATAACTCTATTAGCTTAAGAGTGCACGTGGGTTATTACAAGAGAGCAATTTAACGTGTGTGTGTGTGTGTGTGTGTGTGTGTGTGTGTGTGTGTGTGTGTGTGTGTGTAGGGACGAGGAGATCCGTGAGAAGTGTGGCGAGGATGCCGTGCACTACCTCTCCTTCCAGCGGCACATCATCGGGCTGCTGGTGGTGGTGGGCGTGCTGTCGGTGGGCATCGTCTTGCCCGTTAACTTCTCCGGAGACCTGCTGGGTGAGTAGAGCGCTGCTGAGAGGAGACAGACTCCCTGCAGAGAGAACATGGCAGATGTGAACACAAGCAGATATTGATCCATATTTATTAGGCTGCTTTCACACTAGTCCTAGCGGAGCACTTCCGAACAGATGAGCGATAAAAGCGATAAAATCCAACATGGTGGACGCGCTCAGTGAGTGAATATGATCATAATATGTATAATCAGAGATATCTGACTGTCAGTATTTTATTATTGCAATGGAGCAGGAGAGAACCATTTCGGGATGTTTCTTGGTATCCGATTTCTCCTGGGTTAACTCGGGCTGCGTACAGTGATCCAAGTCTAAATGCTATCCAATCGCACAAGCGCTACTCTTCATTTCCTGTCTCCCAAGCCAAAGCTCAGACTCCTCTTTGCCATATTTAATAATAAGAATAACTTGAGAGTTAGCCTCAGGAGGAAATCTGTCTAATCCTGCTCACTGCTGCAGTTATTTTTTTTAGTTTGTTTCTAAAGAGCCCGGTCAGTTATATCTCCTCCAAAATCTTAAAGGAAATAATAATTTAACTCGAATAAACATAATAAATGAATGAACATGAAGGCTCAAGCTTCATATCTAACCTCCCGCCCCTGTGACTTCTTTTGTTGCGTCTCATGGGATCCAATCCCGATGCACACCTCTACTCGGTGGTACTGTTGTCATGGTTACGTTGTGCATACCACTTTTATTTCATATGAACACTAAAGGTGTTCTCGTTAGTGCTTTTTATGTTGAAAAAAAACGCTTAACGTGAAAGCTCTTTAAAAGAATAGTAGACATAGTGTTCAGAGGCTGTTCACGTTGATGTAACCCTTTACATCATTAGCTCGTCTCGGGTAAGAGCAGGAACGAGCTTGTAGCATGTTCTTCAATCTTCCAGAGAATCGATGATGATTAGGTGTCTCGGAGGCGGTCGGATTTGCTCAGTAGGATCCCTCTTCCATTTCAGTGTAATAACCTGCGGCTGTCTCCGCACTGAACGAGTTTTGGCAGTGAGGTAAATATGTGCCTCAGCTGCAAGCTGCTAACTGCTAATGAGCTGGAGTTAGCACCCATGCTCACCCTGTTGATGTCCTTGTTTAATTCTCTGTTCGCTGCGTCCTGTCCTCTAGTGCAGCTAGCTGTAGATTATCATGCTCTGGGGCTTAACCTCTGCAGTAATGGGATTGTGCTTGTCGGTGAGGGGGTAATTGGGAGCCGGTCAAAGGTACGTCAGGAGAGAGAGAGAGAAGTTTCAGAGAGATGGGATGTAGGACAGGAATGGAGTGAAGAGAGCTGGAGAGACGAAAGAAGAAACTATTTTGCAATTTTAGGCAGTTCTGTATTATTCATAAGTGTTTGTGAAACATCAAAAACATCTTTGATTGATTATTTTTTATAATCTTATATATATATATATATTTAATAAGTGCATTTTTAATGCTCACAGCCTGTTTTCCCAGAAACCACTCCCTAGTCTTTAATATTCATAAAGCAGACACCCAATGTTAATGACAAAAACCAAAAGAAGAAAAGTTTGTGCGCGCTACTTCTAGACGTTCAAGCTCCTGTTTCCAGTTATTCTTCAAACCCTGTGAAAACCGCAAGATTATTATTATTTTTTTTTTAGTTATGATTTTGCATTTTTTTGATTTTTCAGTGTGTTATGTACTACAGAGCAAATATTGCTCTCTCTAATTATCCTCTAGTCTAACATTACTACATATCTATTCCGTGCTACACTCTCTGGACCGTATTCAGAGTCAGCGACTTAAGTTCAGAAGTTACGTCAGCGCTTACACGGGAGACATTTACAGTGTTTTACGGGAGACGTGCACGCTACTCGAGTTGATTTTCCGGAGCTTCCCATTCAAATTATGCAAATCACCCCCATGTGTGTATTTCACACCCCAGATTTTCTAGACTAGTAGCATCTGAGATATGGGTTTTTCAATCACGTCTCGATCACCAGCTTCAAACACGAGCCCTTGCCTTTAAGACAGAAAAAATTCTGGGTAGAAGATGGAGACTGAAGAGGCAGTGTTTCTGTCAAACGTAATACAAGACACAAATTACAAATAAGTAAAAAATAAATATTAATACAATGGTGTATATAAATGAGCAAGACATTGAGTCATCAGTCATCACATTAATCATGGTCTTACTTCAGTGAAATGGCTTCCACCCTCATTATTAAGCAGCTTAAAAAATAGCACTTGATCCAGCACGTGCTAATTTTGCATTGCAGAGGCAGAAGGTTTGATGCTTTAAAAAAAGGGATAAAAATGGGATAAAACCTTTCCATGAGCTTTGATTCATAATTAGGGACAATATGATTAATTACGTAATGAATAGTGCTGTATTGATTTATTTAATGTTGCCCTTGGATTGCATTCCATAGTTTTTTTTTTTTTTGTTAATGTCTTTACGTCACAAAATGTAAATTTTGCTGTGGTCTATGTACTGTGGTTACATCAAACTGTCAGTGGCGCTGGACTTTTCTTTTGAGTTAATATTTTGTAAGCCAAAAAAAAAAAAAACCAAGCAAAGTTTATGGTCAAAATCATATTTAATGTATACAGTTTCGGTATTAACGCCTCACTACACACGTTGAACGCAACAATGAAAACAGCCCTCTATCTCTACAGATTCATTTTCTCTGTCTCTCTATTTTTTTTTGTGCTATTTCAGTTGTCTGTCTTTATTTTAGACCTTTTGGTCCCTCATGTCATGTCTGTCATTCTCTCTACAGAACTGTCTCTATTTTTTTTTTTTTTATCATCTCAACTCTTATACTGTTTTTTTGCTACAAATCTGCTGCAGCTCATTCATTACTAATGTAATGTTCTGTTTTATTTTTTCCGTCTGAATCCAGGTTGTTCTTTGTGCTGTACCTCTGTGATCTAAACATGACTTTTTCTTTCCGTCCCGTTTCATCAGAAAACAACGCGTACAGCTTTGGCCGCACCACAATCGCAAACCTGAATTCGGGGTGAGTGCGCGCACGTTTATATGAGTGACCAATCATTTTATAATAGTTGTGATGAAAAGGAGACTGGGATGGAGTGTTTAGATGTGAATTTACAGGTGGAATGAGTTTGCTTTCTTGACATGGAAGCTGATGGAGTTCGTCTCTTGCCACCCCACAGGAACAACTTGCTGTGGTTGCACACATCTTTTGCGTTCTTGTACCTCCTTCTCACTGTCTACAGCATGAGACGCCACACTTCAAAGATGCACTACAAGGAGGACGACCTGGTAATTTTCTCATTCGTTTTTAAAAAACGGGAATTCTCTTTGAAACCCTACTGTTAATGAGCTCAGGGCAGGACAGGAGCTGTGGTATGTGATTTTCAGATAAACCTTGGTTCATTTAATACTGTAGGTCTCCCCAATCAATCAGTCAATCACTCAATCAATCAATCAATTCCCAGAAATATTACAGTGTATACATGGAGTTACAGTGGAAAAGTGTGGAATTATCTCATTTCATTAGCTATAAATGCTGTATCACATTCCTCAAACAAAAACACTGTACATAATCGAAAGTTTAAATAAATAAATAGTAATAATGTGTTATTAGACAGTTTATGTTTAATCATCGACGTGGTGAAATTTTCTGTAAGGAGACGTTTATTTAACATTTGTGGAAGGCGTCTCCAGTGTCGGCGCTTTATAATAGCAAGTTTTCCGCCAAGGTAAAGTCTTCAGGATGCAGGACTCCGCTTTTGATTTCATAGCCACATGACAAGCTGCATTTACTTTTGTCTTATTAGCTTCGACTTTTGCGGTCGTTGCACAACATGAAATGCAGCTATAAACGGATAAAACGTACAGCATGTGCCGTTCTTTAATTGAAAAAAAAGGTTAATTTTTAAACGACAAATTGCTGTGGCATAAGAGCAATGAAAGTCTTAGGGATGTGGTGTTATAGGAAGAATGTCTGGTTTAAGGGTAACTCTGCTTCATCCCACCATCTTGGTGTTGATTTTATATTCCTTTAAAAGAACACCCTGAGCATGATGAGATCAGATCGACTTTCATTAATCCCTCAAGGAGAAGTTGAATTTTTACACCGAGAAAATAGATAATAATAAATGAATGATATGAATATTATAAATATATTACGGCAGTAGCGTGGATATGACCCTCCGATGAATTAATAGCGGTTAACTCGGATGTTGAGGATGCATGAAAAGCTGCTGAGGCTTACACCGAGAACATTCTGTCATGAATCTGTCCTTAATGAAATCTTCGCCCCAGACTGCTGCGTATAGAACACGTCTCATGAAATATGGATGAAGTCTGTCTATAGAACTGACCTACATTCTGTCGTAAGCATCCCGCAGTAGAAAGATGCTCTGTAGACAAGCAAAGATGCTGAAACTGCTGATTCTTATTTCTGTCTCTTTGTCTCTCTCTCTCTGGTTACAGGTGAAACGCACTTTATTTATAAACGGCATCTCTAAATATGCGGAGGAGATTCAGATCAAGCAGCACTTTGAGTAGGATTTCAGTTGCATTTGTGCCTCTGTCTCTCTTCATTTTCATAAAATTAGCCAATGCAGCATGCTGTAGATTCTGCTCTCACAGCTCTTCTAACCACTCTGACATGCCTGTGATCGGAAAACTGGAGTTCCAGTTTAAATCATGTGACTGGCGTGCAAAGATGCCAGGAATAATCCTAACCTGAATAATCACAATTTCTAAAATGAGGCTGATTGGCTACAATTACGATTCGGTGTAGTTTAGCGTTTACGCTTTTGCTGAGAAGTTCTGAGAAGTTCGGGCTGATTAGTCGAGCTGGTGTTTGAGTTGAATGTGCATGTTCAGAGCTCAGTGAGCGCATGTGCTCGTCTGATATGTGAGGTCTCGGTTTTGCAGGCAAGCCTACGAGAACTGTGTCGTGCTGGAAGCGCGCATCTGCTACAACGTGGCCAAACTCATGGCTCTGAACGCCGAGAGGTACACACTCCTTTTAATTCTAGAGTCAGCAGTAGCGTCTAAGCCAGGGGTTCCTCAGCTGATCCCATGTGGGGTCACTTGATTTCCCCCCTTTTTTTCCTTTTGTTTTACTCATTTATTACAAATGAACATTGCTCTACCTATGGGTTATGTATGCTACTGTTTTGTTACTGGGAGGCGATTTCAAACAAGTGAAGCGTGTACCTGCTATGTTGGTCTCTTTCGCTGTCCTGACACACTGCACTAGCGTAGGAGTTCAGCAATAAAAATGGACAAACGTCTCCATTAAATCTAACGCCACTGGTTCCTCGAAGTCATCGAGTGACTCTGACTCGGTGAAACAACAGAAGTCAAGAAAACAAACATGTAAACATGAGAAATATGTATTGAATATGTTGAGTGTAAATAATGAGGAAAACACAAAAAGAGCCAAGACTTGAGGTCACGGAAAATGCATAATATCTATTTGGCGTCATTTGCCCAAAGTTTGGGAAACCTCGGTCTGGACAAAAGAAAATTACTTGTTGCTTGTGTTTATTTCTTTCCTAATAATTATTTATGGCTCTCGTAGTAATAACATTTATTTATCACAAGATCAGTTGTGAAGCTTGAACGGTCACAAAGCCTGTGAAGTTGCAGCTTAGTATGTGGATTATGTATAAGGGACAAAACTATCATGGAAAAAAAAAAAATTAATTATGAATAACTTCATACATCTTTATTTTTGAGTGGTATAATCAGCAAGCCTGGATTGCTGTTTATGAAGTTAATTTTGTGACACATATTCCAAAAAATTAAATAAAATCGACAAGCAAAATATTAATCATCAAAATCTAAAGGGAAAAAAAAAGTTTGCAAATGCAAATAATGAGGATCAAATCAAGATTCATTTTTCAAAAAGATTATTTCTCATTCACACTCTCATTTTGCTTTCATTTCTTTTTTTTTTTTTTCTATTTGCAAATTTTTCTGTTTGTGGGGTTGGGTCTGAGAAGTCATTCACCTTAATTCTCTATTGGCCAACAGCTTTTGGAGTGGGAGGTGCTCTGAAAGTCAACCACGCCCACTCAATTTAAGATGGAGCTGCCTCTGACATGGTGGGATAAACAGACCTGAGTGCTCAGCAGCAAAGGGAAAAAAAAATACCATATGGGTAGCTACTGAATTGTTTGTAGATGCATTTCTTGATCATACAAGTGTCTTCATTCCATCCAGTTAAGTAGCAGTTCTTATTCACCAGTTGCTTCTTCTGATTTGCTGTTTCCACTTTTTGCCTAATTCTGATCCTGTTATCTCTTCATTATGAAAATGTCTCAGAAGTCTGACAATTCTACATACAGCTAAATATAATGTACTTTCAACATGCTCAGTATGAAGAAATTTACTGTAGAATTTTTTTAAAATAATGGCCCTGTGAACTGAGCATGTCGAAAGTAAGTGTAATATATTAGAATACTGAGAGAATGGTGTAGGGATTAGTCAGAGAGTGCAATTTACCTGCATCCAGTAGTCTCAAGTGCCATGTTCAAAAAATCCTACAGTTAAATTTTTTCATACTGAGCATTCCTACAATACAGTACGCTTATTTTCTTTTGAAATTGTCAGATTTTTGGAACATTTTGAGAATGAGATGATAATGGTGCAGGAAATGGTACGTGATATTAGTGCGCTTCATGGCATCTACAGACGCGAGGTCATAAGACCCGGACCTTTTTAAGGTGGAAACGGAAAATCCGAATAAGAAGCCAATGTCAGTAGCTACTCATATTATTTTTGTCAGCTTGTTAATGCAACTACAATACGGCCTCCCTGCTACTGAGCACTCGGCTCTGTTCATTCCACTATGTCCGAAGCCTCTCCACTGTTAATGGGGTGGGTGTGGCTAAATTGCAGAGCACCTCCCACTCCAAAATCCGCTGACCAATAGAGATTAAAGGTGAACGCCGCCTTCTAAGACCCACCCACTGTAAAAAGAAAAAAAAAAGTGTCAAAAGTCAGAAGCGAAACAAAGATTCCAGAAGCGCAAAAAAAAAACTGCATCGGAAAAATCCACAAATAGGAAAAAATGAAAGCAAAATGAGAGTAAATCAGAAGTAATCTTTTTGAAAATTAATTTTGATTTGATTTTCATTACTTGCATTTGCAACAAAAGAATTACATTTTGATTATTAATATTTTTTGTCGTTTTTTAACATTTTTTATTTTATTTTTTTTTATTTATTTTTTATTTGAAACTTTTGACACAAAATTAAATCCATAGTTGATGAACTCATTTAAAATGATTATTTGGATTAAGTATCTGTTATTAATGCATTTGTTATTTATAAATAAGTACATTATAATGTTAAGTCTACTGAAAAGTAGATATAGAAAGATATAATAGAAATAAACCTGGGAATGACTGATTACAGGGAGGAAAAAAAACATTTCTTTTGCTAGGATTAGTTTTAATGTGTTTATTTTTATTTTATTTTATTTTTTTTTATTTCCATGGCTTGCTCCTGGATTATAATATTGTTCTTTGAAGGAAAAAAAACAGGAGTATCTCGTATTTATCTGGTTTACGAGACAGAAGGCACTGATGAACACTCAGGCCAAGTGCAAAGCCCGGAGAAGCGATCTCTTGCCAAGGGCTTATTGATTTGTAGTGTGTCAGGAGGAAAGTGTGTATGTGTGTGTGTGTGTGTGTGTGTGTGTGTGTGTGCGTGCACGGATGGGTGATCTAAATGAGCTGGGCCTGCTGATGTTCTAATTCTGACTGATCCATGAGAACAGCAGTGCGGCTCTCTGACAGCCCTTATGTAACCTGTGTGTGTGTGTGTGTGTGTGTGTGTGTGTGTGCGTGTGTGTGTGTGCGTGCGCGCCTGTGTGTATAGGAAGAAGGCTGAGCGTAGTAAGAAGTTCTTCACAGATCTGCAGGCAAAGGAACACATGCCCACCATGATCAACCCCAAACCCTGTGGCCACTTGTGCTGTTGTGCCATTAAAGGCTGTGAAGAGGTGAGGACCGCGCTCACACACACCTTTACATCCTGACATGTTCACCAAAAAAAAAGATTCAAAGTCAAAGAAAGAAAAAAATATGGGTTTATTGTAACACACAGAATACACACTAATAACACTAACATACTACATACACACTAACACTGTAACATGCTGGATACACGCAAACATTGTAACACACTGTACACACACTACTAGCCAGTAATGCACTACACACATGCTAATTACATTGTAACAAACTGCAGTAATGTAGCAGACTGCACAAACACTAATAGAATAGTAACAGGTTACATACACACTAATAGCATTGTAACACACTACATTTACACCAATGGCATTGTAACACTGCTTATGCACTAATAGTATTGTTACACACCACATATATGCTATTTGCATTGTAACACGCTGCATACACACTAATGGTGTTATAACACACACACACACTAATCGCTTTATAACAGCATTCTAACACATTGTAACACACTACATTCACACCAATAGTGTTGTAACACACTGCCTACACATTACTAGCAGTGTAGCACTTATGCACTACTAACATTGTGACACACTACATACACTGCCCTCCAAAAGTTTGGAAACGCCTGAACAAAATAGGGTTTTTGGGCAATATCAGCATAAATCCTCTTTAGTTAGTGACCATTTTGCATTGATAATAAGGGACAAATCTAGGCATCCGAGCAGTCAGTTTATTCAAACATTGACTTGATATATTACTCCAAGCCTCCTGGAGGATTGCCCAAAGATGATTCACACTGGTTGGACACTTCTTACAGACATCACGGTCCAGTTCCTCCCATAGCAGCTCAATGGGGTTAAGGTCAGGTGATTGGGCAGGCCACTCCATGATAGACAAGACACCGGCTC
>CM040985.1:6044790-6099467 GCA_022985145.1 Pangasius djambal | reverse complement strand
ACTAAACCTTGCAATATACTCCTTATACACTGATGTTACAAACTGAATACACACTATTAACTGCATACATACAGTTGCAGACTACGTACACACTAATAACATTGTGACACACAGCATATACATTAACAGCATTGTAACACATCAGATACACTAATAGTCCTGTAGCAGACACATAACATACAAGTGCGTACATGTTTGAAGTGTGTAACACACTACATCGACACCGATATCATTGTAGGACTATGCATGAACACTAACAGCATTGTAACACACAACCTGCCCCAGTAGCCTTGTAACAGACACAACATGCACACTTCAAACATATACACTCCATTGGCCAAGCCCAAAATGGCTATCTAATGGTTCTCCAATGCAGGTTTTGTGCCTAGATGTTTTAAAAAAGCCATTGCTGTCTCAGAAAAACATCAAGGACAGAACGAAGTTTTTGGCAGAATATGGAAAGCTTGATTCTGAGTGGTTCAGCAGAGCTGTGTGGAGTGAAGAGTCACGATTTATATGTGCTTGCTGCTGCTCCAGAGAGGTGTCTTCGAAGCTCTGGTGAGAAATACAATAGTGAAAGCATGTCTGCCACAGTTAAGCATGGAGGAAGAGGTGTCATGGTGTGGGGAGCTTTTTCAGCTGCTGGTACTGGTGAGCTGCTCCACTGTGAAAAGTCAGTTAATGCTTTGGAATACAGGAGAATATTGCAGAAAGCCTCGCTTCCCACAACTGAAAAAGAGGAACGATCAGATGTTGTTTTTCAACAAGACAATGCTCCTGTCCACGCTGCAAAGACCATCAAAAAGTCCATCAGGATCATGTTTTGGCCTGGTCAGAGTCCAGATTTAAACCCTACAGAGAATATTTGGTCTCGCATTAAACACAAACTAACCGGGAAACATTTTCAAATACTCCTCAACTCTTTGAAGCCAGCAACATTGAATGGAACAACACTGACTCTTCTTTCTGTAAAAAGCTGTCTGCAAGTTTACGCAGAAGGCTTAAACATTCAAAGAAATCAAAAGGAAAAGCTAGCCCATGCTAAGTTACTCTATTTATTTGTTTAATTCTTGCTAATTTCCTGACCAATTAGTTGTTGTTAAGACCATTAAAAGCCTAATACTTGGCCCATTTTTTTGCCCAGGAGTGTTCGCACTAATAGCCTTGTAACAGACTGCATCCACACCGATATCATTTGTAGAACAATACCTATACACCAACAGCTTTATAACGCATCAGATACACTAACAGCCCTGTAACAGACACACAACATACACACTTATAGTCTTGTAACAGGCACACGACATACACGCTAATAACATAGGAACAGAGTATAGTGTGTTGTGCAGTATTGTAAAGGCCGTCCTGACATGTCTTTATAACGTCTCTTACAGGAGGAAGCAGTGAGCTACTACACGAAGCTGGAAGCGAAACTTAAGGAGGAGTACAGGAAGGAGAAGGAGAAGGTCAACACCAAACCTCTGGGCATGGCTTTCGTCACCTTCCAAAACGAGGCCATGACTGCAATGTGAGTGACTGTAGCGTGCGTCAGTGTTGTTTTTCCACCGTCCTTCAGATGCCCAGGGGTTGATTTTGATTGTATTTATTTTTTGTCCAATGATCTATTGACATCTAAGATAGAAATGTGGCTCACCACTGTGAAATTTCTCTCTGCGTCTCTCTAGAATCCTGAAAGACTTTAACGCGTGTCAGTGCCAGGGCTGTATGTGTCATCAGGAGCCACGTTCCTCTCAGTTCAGCGAGAGTCTTCACATCTATAACTGGAGTGTAACCTACGCTCCTGACCCCCAGAATGTGCGCTGGTGAGCCCTGTAGCCACTACACCCATTTTTGATTGGCATCAGTGTATCGTAAGCGTGCGTTTCAGAGGCGGTGTGAGCTAGCGTTTGGACCACTAAGACTGATGTTATCGTCATACAAGACTGTTAATGAAATAAAATATTTTCTTGTGGAATGATATTTACTTGTAATCACTCACCAGGTATGTTTTACACAGGCACGTTTGTGTTTTGTGAGTTTGTGCATACGGGTAGGTTTTTAACATGGCAGCATTAAGTCTTCCCTGGAACCACGGCTGTTCTGGTGGAGAACCAGTCCTCCTACCTCTGCTGTCTTTTGCAATGTTTTCTGAGCATTCTCTCGGTTTCTGCAGGGAGCATTTGTCTCTGGGAGGCGTTTCGTGGTGGATCCGCTGCTTAATCATTAACTGCATCCTCTTCCTCCTGCTCTTCTTCCTCACAACCCCGGCCATCATCATTTCCACCATGGACAAGTTTAACGTTACCAAGCCAGTGGAGTATCTCAATGTAAGCCTCTACCTAACCTTAATTTTTTTTTATTTACTTTTAAATTGATCTAAAATCACAGAAGAATAGACCTGGCACAAGTTCTTGCATTTAATTATGTCATAGATTGTTGATTTTTGCTCAGTATGTAAATTGCAGTTTATGTACTACTGTTGCTATTTTAAGTGTGGGATCACCTCCTTTACCTCTCAACCACAATTCTGTCTTCACTGCAAAAAGCTAATGTCTTAGCAAGTGAACGTATTTTGAATATGGGCAGATTTATATAGCATTTCTTACTATGAGGTTATTTGAAATCAAATATAAGGTTAGTCAGCCTGTTTTTTAATGCTTGTGCACATTTCACGCTTTAAATTTCCTTATTCCATTGGCAGATCGTTTTTCTTTTTTCTGGAAATAAATGCTTAAAATTAGAAATATTATCTACCAATAGAACAATAATTTTTAAGTTTGAAATTAGTACAAATGTCTATTAATGGGCTTAATAATCAAATATTTGTTTTGTAATCTTATAAAAGAAAATAGTAGATGAATCTGACTATACTGAAGATATAATATCGTCTTGCTAAGAAATTTATTTATATATTTTTTTTGTTTTTTTGTTGCAGTTTTGTGACTTCTGTCACTTAGGTTTTAGTGACTGGAGACATTGCGCCCAACATGTGGTCCTACTTCTGAATAGTTAGAAAGTACTTAACGTGCCCAAGTTTGGCCGACCGCCAGCTGTGATGTGAATTGTGCACTCATCAACTTGTCATAAGTGTCTGAACTGTTCTCAGCTGTGATCATCTCATTAGAAATTCGTTAGATTTTAAAGAAACTTTAGTGGATGCCCAGCAAGGAGTCCAAATTATTATTATTTTGTGCTTTGATGAAACTGAATGGTAATTGCTTAAAAGCATGACTCTGCATTGTTCAGCCTGCCCGTACAGCGAGTGTAGGCAGTATAGAAGAGCTGAGGCTGAAATGATGACAGGAGTGGGGGTAAGCTTGCTAAATATAGTTTTCTATATATATATATATATATATATATATATATAAATACATTTGTTGTATTCGTAGCTCGCCTTACATAAGACAGCGGTTGGCAGGAAATCAGTGGGACGGGAGAGGTGGAGGAGGAGGTGGATGCCTCGGAATTAAAACAGTGATTCATCTTGAGCAAGAGTTTATCTATTAACCACCACTCTTCTGTCCTTTTTTTTTTTTTTTTTTTTCCTCCCCAGAATCCCATCATCACCCAGTTTTTCCCCACTCTCCTGCTGTGGGCTTTCTCTGCTCTCCTGCCCACCATCGTCTACTACTCGGCTTTTTTCGAGGCCCACTGGACCCGGTATGCAGACTTCCACACTCCACTTTTTTGCCAGTGATGGAAGGAGAGGTGTTAATTAGATATCTGTAATATGATATTAATACTGATATGCTAGTCACCATGCACACTAAGCCTGTCGTCATGGTATTGGTTTTGCATGTCATGGTTTTCACAAATCGTCATGATTGTAAATGGCTCCGGCATGGAGAGGCTGTTTGGAGGTTTTTAGTTGGAGTCATGCCACAGAGGATAGAGTTTAGAGGCCAGTGGGCTACACTCAGAATCAGATTTGATGAAGATTTGTCAGTTTTCACATTATACAATATTGCTTACTGTACAAGGGCAAACTGTAGAGTTTGGGTTTATGAATGAAAACTAGACACCTGCTTTAGGTTGCTCTGTTTTGGAGAAAATATCACAAATCTTGCAGTAACAAAATGCAACTGTAAACCAAAGCAGTGCATCTTGATTTTGTTATAGCAGTGACTGCTGTTACTGGGGTCTGCCCTCGAAATAATCTATAATTGTCATTAAAAGTGAATTTTTAATTTAGATGATGGCTTAAAATATCGTTAGTTATTGTATTTACAGCTGCACAATATATTGTTTGGTAATTAATAACACAATATTGGCCTTCGAATTACAAAATGAATGTCTGTTTCAGATATGTTTGCTCTGGAGGTTTTACTTTATTGCGGAAATGGCCAATTATTTTAATTAAGATAAGATAAACTTTATTAATCCCCGAAGGGAAATTCAGGAAAACCTGTATCGTTATTTTCCGTCACTATCGTTTTTTTTTTTTTTGTTTGTTTTCAAGATTGCATTCACAAATATGCAAAAATATCTTGAATCTAATTCTTCTCAATTCTTCTTAATCTAATAATTCTCATCAAAAGTATGAGAAACTTTCGTTATACTTCTCATTGTTTTATCTCATTATAAAACATTTATTAGGATATTAAGCCTATCTATGGACATATAGTAAGTGCTTGAAATAAGCAAAATTTAATGGAACAATTAGATTCCTTGATTGAAATTGAAAATGTCTACAAATGGGCTTAATATTATTATATTTGTTATATTGCAATCTTTTAATGAGAACTATTAGATAAATTCACCTATATATAAAAGATTTTTCACTTGCAATACTAGCATTATTTGGAGTGTGATGCAAATCACCCAGATTTTTTATTTAAATTTTATTTTATTTTTTAAACCCCAAAATATAATATTAAAACTATTTCTATTTTACTAATTTCATGCTTAAAATGATCTTGTTCTATGGTGAGAATTTCCCTTACTTCAAAAAGTAAAAATAAGCAACGATTATTTGAAAATTAGAATAAGCATATTTCAAGCTTGAAAGTAGTAAAATGTATAGAAATATGTTTAATATTCTAATATTTGTTTTATTCTAACCATGTAACAAGAACTATTACAAAAATTCACCTATATTTATGATAGTTTTACTAGTAAAGATGTACACTGCAAAAATGTACTGAAGTACAGTTGCATTCTGACTCTATATATACACACAGTGACCAGATTCAAGACAACATTGCATAAGTTCAGCATGTCCTCCAGAAATATGTTGCACAAGACTCCAGAGCTACACATACAGATTTCAGCATAGGTTTTTACAGTCTAATGACTAACAGTACTGACTTATGTGCAGAATGTACAGTACACAGGAATCAATGCGTAGGAATAGTATACAGATTTTATGTAGTGGAGAGAGTTGCAGGTAAAACTTGTCACATTGCAGACACCTGGTTAAACAACACTGCTGATTAAACCTGAGATAATGCATGCAGGAGATGTGGGAAAAGAGGAAAGCAGTAGCAATGTATAGTTATTTTGAAGTAACAAAGTACATCGTGTAGTAAAACATGCAGCTATGTTGAAGTTAAAAAAAAAAATACAATTACTTTGAAGTAATGAAGTACAATTACTTTGAGATAACAAAGTAAAATTAATTTTGAAGTAAGAAAGTGTATTGACTGTAGTAAACGCACAAAATTGATTTGAGATAAAGTAGTTTTATTTTGCTACTTCAAAGCAATCATATATATATTTATTTATTTTTTAACTCCACAGTATAATTACTTTGAAGTAACAAAGAACAATTAATTTGAAGTAAAAACATACAATTAATTTGAAGCAATAAAATACACAGTACTTTCAGGTAAAGAAGCATGATTACTTTGTTGTTATATAAAAAAAGTACTTTATTTATATAACACATGACAATTACTTTAAAATGAAGGAGTATGTTTTATGTAACAAAGTAGTTACTTTGAAGTTACTTTATGTGCCATTAATTTGAAGTTAAAAAAAAAACCTTACAAGTACAAGTCGTTGATTTAACAATGTACATTTACTTTGAAGTAACAAATTACAATTAATTTTGAAGTATGAAAGTACATTGAATGTGTAGGAAAAACATGGAACTTCAAGTAAAAAAATACAATTACTTTGAAGTAACAAAGTAAAATTACTTTGAGGTAACGAAGCATAGTTACTTTGTTATATAAAAAAGTACTTTATTACTTCAACGTAATTGTACTTTATGTAAGAAAGTGCCATTACCTTAGTAGCAAACTACAATTACTTTGAAGTAACAAAACAAAATTAATTTTGAAGTAAGAAAGTATATTGACTGTGTAGTAAAAACATAAAACTACTTTCTCAAATCAGTTTTATTTTTTTTACTTCAAAGTATAATTACTTTGAAGTAACAGAGAACAATTAATTTGAAGTAACAATATGCAATTAATTTAAAGCAATAAAATACAAGTACTGTATCTTAAGGTAATGAAGCACAATTACTTTGTTATATGAAGTACTTTATTTATATAACAAAGGACAGTTACTTTAAAATAAGAGTCATTTTTATGTAAAGTACAGTTACTTTGAAGTAACCTTAAGTGCCATTAATTTGAAGTAAGGAAAAAAAAAAACTAGTACAAGTACTTGAATTAACAATGTACATTTACTTTGAAGTAACAAATTACAATTAAATGTGAAGTATGAAAGTACATTGAATGTGTAGGAAAAACATGGAACTTCTTTAAGTAAAAAAAAATCCAATTACTTTTGAACAAAATAAAATTGATTTCAGATAAAGTATGATTACTTCCAAGAAATAAAGAACAATTAATTTGAAGTAAAAAAGGACAATTACTTTGAAATAAGCACAATTACTTTTGAAAAGTAATTTTTATAAAACAAAATACTTTGAAATAATAAAGTGTCATTACTTTGAATTAACAAAGTACAATTACTTAGTAACGATAAAGTCACAATTATGTTACTTTCATACGGAAACTAAATGTAGGAGTTTATACTTTTCTACTTCAACCTGAGTGAAAGTTTTGACGCTGTACTTCAACTTTAAATTGATTTTATATTTAAATGCCCTTTTACTTGAGTAAACATTTCAGCACACTTGAACAGGGATTAAGTGAGGAATTTAGTGCAGAAGTTCCTAAAAAAAAAAATAAAAAATTGTGTGTTTTAGGTCGGGCGAAAACCGGACCACCATGCACAAATGCTACACTTTTCTCATCTTCATGGTCCTTTTGCTGCCATCTCTGGGCCTCAGCAGGTAAAGCTGGTTTTCTGCCTTTCTCTCTTCCTCAGAAAGCAGACATTGAAGATTAAAAGCTAATCACTGGGATCTGCGAATCCACTTGTATATGCAAACAGTAAGGTTGTACTGCTCGAGTAAATCATCCACTGATTATGGAAATCACATTTGTGCTGTAGTGGTGTGGTTTATAACTAAATAATCAGATTTATTAAAGTGAATAATGCAGTTGAATAG
The DNA here is from genome assembly GCA_022985145.1 of Pangasius djambal. Classification (NCBI taxonomy): domain Eukaryota; kingdom Metazoa; phylum Chordata; class Actinopteri; order Siluriformes; family Pangasiidae; genus Pangasius; species Pangasius djambal. The sequence goes on along the minus strand of CM040985.1, from coordinate 6,091,999 downwards.
TAATCAGATACAATTTCCGTAATGTAGTCATTAATTGAATCCCACCCGGTCAATGATTAGAATTATTTCCTTGCTTTCTAGCTACTTCAGTAAATCAGACCGAGCTAAAATTAGTGAGCATAAGGCTTCTTAAAGACCTCACGCATCTGTACGACCAAGTTCACCAAATGACTTCTGAATCTCTGTGTGATGAAGACACTAAATCAAGTCTTAACTTCCCCTGCTTTCAGTTTGATTTTTACTTTTTGTTTTTACATTGAATTAATAGGCAATTATACAAGTAATACAGCTGTTACATTATTCTGGTATTCTATGTATTTTTTTTTACATTTATTTAGGAATTTTTACTGGAGTATCATTTGCTTTCCATCAATGCAGGAAAAAGTCCAGAAAATTAATTTTGGCTTTACTGTCCACAGTCTGGATGTGTTTTTCCGCTGGCTGTTCGACACACAGTTCCTAGCTGTTGCCGCTGTCCGATTTGAGTAAGTAAAATGATTTATAGAACTTTTGTACACACAAAAAGCTCATTTGAATGTCAGTTTTTCTGATTGTTGGAGTCGACTTGGTTTCAATGCAAATGTTTGTAACTTCCTTGTGTTTTAAATGGACTAAGGGAAATTCCGTACTCTATACGATTTCTATTCAATTACAAGATATGAAAGTGATCCTGATCCTGGACGGTGTTGATTTAATTTTCTGTAACAGCAGCTCAGACAGTAGTGCAGCTACAAGTCACAGGTTTATATTAATGCACTTTATCTGATACATTTTCATTTCTATCTTACCAAATCTTGTACGCTATTTACTCTATAGCTGCTATAATATAAGTGATAACAGGAACTAACTAGTTTCATGGGCATTCCACAACATTAAATGTAACCATAAATGGATTAAAAAAAAGTATGATTTGTTTATTCATTCTTTAATAAACCTTTAAAAAGTGAAATCACTGGCCAACTGCTGTGATAAAAAGGAAAAAAAAAACAGTAAGTGGTAACAGTGGCTCTGCTTCATCACACCACCCGGTCATTGATTATTTTCCTGAACCAGCGCACCCCCAGGTGTTATTTTTTTTGCATTTTGTCCTAAGGTTATGCAGATTTGTGCACTACACTGTATATACCTTCTTGTATTCATTCTTTAGGCATTCAGGATAATAAAATAATAAGATTAAAATGAAATAATTTTTTTTAAAAATCTGTTCAGGTGTGCATTAAAACATTCATATTTCCCTGCCTTGCATTGCAGGTGCGTCTTCCTCCCTGATAACGGAGCGTTTTTTGTGAACTACGTGATAGCGTCTGCATTCATCGGGAACGCAATGGATCTTCTTCGCATTCCGGGTCTTCTTATGTACATGATCCGTCTGTGCCTGGCTCGATCTGCTGCTGAGAGACGCAATGTCAAACGGGTATAACATTCGGGGACCGACACACACACACACACACACACACACACACACTCTCTCACCGCCCCCGCTAAAACATTTTTGCAGAGTGACTAACTACATCTTTTGTCTGTGTCTCTCTCTGTCACTATCTGTCTCTCTCTCTCCTGCTCTCTCTCTCTGTCTCTCGCTCTCTCTGCCTATCTTGTTGTCAGTCTTTCTCTCTCTATTTCTTTCTCTCTCTGTCCATCTCTCTGTGTGTCTGTGTGTTTCTCTCTCATGTCTTCCTCTTTCTCTATTCATCTGTCTATCGGTCTCACTCTCTCTCAAGTTCAAGTTTTGATTGTGTGTTGTGTGTTTGTATGTATACACTGGTGTGTATGTGTGTGTGTATGTGTGTGTATGTGTGTGTGTATGTGTATATATATATAATTTCAATTCAGTAGCTATGGGGTTACAAACTTTTGCACACAAGCATTTAAACACATTTTAAATATGTCCAAACACAAAGAATGAAGCAATATAATTTTGAGAGGCTGGAGAGACTGAGAGAGAGAGAGTGAAAGATTATAAAACGTGTGTGTGTGTGTGTGTGTGTGTGTGTGCGTGTGTGTGTGCGTGCGCACGACCTTGCAGCACCAGGCCTATGAGTTTCAGTTCGGTGCAGCCTATGCCTGGATGATGTGCGTCTTCACCGTCGTCATGACGTACAGCATCACCTGCCCAATCATCGTGCCCTTCGGTGAGTCTGCCCCGCCCCCAAACACTGCAGTCCATTCACAAAAAGAGAGCGTGAATGAGAGGAGAAAATTAAAGCAGTCTATTAAGATGGAAAAAATGGGAGCGAGATAAACGAAAGAACTAGAGAATGAGAGAGAAGGAGGGAAGGAAGGTATGGGAAGAGAGCCAAGATGTTGTAAGAAACGGGGAGGAGGATGAGTAAGAATGAAGAGGATTAATTCAGTGAAGAGAATGAGAGAATAAATAGCTTGATGGAGGGAGAACATGAAAAACATGGCTGATGAAATGGTGCAATGGCGACGGTACGGGGGGATTTCAGGCCTCTAAATGCGTGGGCCCAGTGTCTGTGTGTGTGTCTGTATAAAGCACTGGCGTTCGTGAGGAAGTGGCAAATGAACCAAGCTCTTGAGTGATGGCTGTGCAGCTCACTGGCCACTTTCTGCACTCATTGAAGTTCTTTTGTGCAACTGTTGATATTTGAGTTTTTTCAAACCCACTATTCAATTTCTGACCTCTTCACTGAAATGGTGGAAAAAAGGTGTTGAATTTCTAAACATTACTGCATGTTTGGAGAACGCCTCCTGCTGGTGAGCTGCTTTATGTGTGATTAGCAGCATCTGGTGTGTGCGTTTGTTCCTTTGACACACACTCTCTCTCACTCTCTCTCTCTCTCTCTCTCTCTCTCTCTCTTTGTGTCTCTCTCTCTTTCTGTATCCCTCTCTCTGTCTGTGTCTCTCTGTCTTTCTTTCTTCTTTTTCTGTTTCTTTCACTGTCTCTCTTCATCTTTGTCTGTCTGTGTCTCTCTCTCTCTCTCTCTCTCTCTCTCTCTCTCTCTCTCTGTCTCTCTCTGTCTTTTCTTTTTCTGTTTCCCTCACTGTCTCTCTCTGTCTCCCTTTCTGTGTGGGAGAAAGAAGAAAAGGTGTTGAATGAATAGATATTGTTGCTTGGAGTCATTCTAGACGTGTGTGTGTGTGTGTGTGTGTGTGTGTGTGTGTGTGTGTGTGTGTGTTTAAATATAGCCTCTCTGTGGTGAAATTTCATTCACAGAAACCAGGAGATGGTGACGGAAAGGAATAGCATTTTTTTTTTCCTTCTCCCTGTTGACAGTATGACTCTCTCTCTCTCCACACACGCGCGCACACACGCGCACACACACCTTTCCTGTTAGCAGTATGACTCATCGGGTTGTTGAGGATTTAGCTCTGCATTAAAGCAGGATGCAGCAGGTTGTGCTGACACGTTTCGTTGAAACAGTGATGACGGCAGTGTTGAGCAGACCTCACACCACCGTATGACACCACTGCTGGGCTGCTAATTACGAGTTTCGCTGCACTGTAAAGTGCAAAGTTTTGCAGACCTCTAATATAAAAGGCAAGAGAATTTTATTTTTATTTTTTAATTAATTAGCTTGTGCAGATGTTCCTTTATTTATCACAAGCAACAAAATAGTCAAATAGTGCATGTGAAGATCTGAAATTTATGATTCTTAATTTCTTTAAAAACTTGTATGTTCACCCCACAGCATCATCCATACCTCCGAGCAGCTTTCAGTTCCTCTCAGTTGTAATTCCTTAAGCTGATGAGACAAAAAGGAGAATGTCATCTTGCCAGAAAGCCCAAACTCTGCCCAGACACTGGAGACTCCTTCCATAAATGTTGAAAAAGCGTCTCCTGACTTGCATTTGCATTTATTCATTTAGCAGACGCTTTTTTTTTTTTTTTGAGTGGGGACAGGTTAGGGGTTAGTCAAGCGTTCACGGAAGACGTGGGTCTTTAGACGTTTTTTTTGAAGATGGTAGCAGATTCTGCTGTCCGGCTCGAGGTTGGAAGTTCATTCCGCCACTGAGGAACAGTTCAGTTTGAAGGTTCTGGAAAGGGACCTCGTGCCTCGCTAAGTAGGCACTACCAGGCGTCGGTTGTTAACCGATCACAGCTTGCGGAGGGAACATAAACTTCAAGCGGAGAGTGGTGAGGTAGGGGGATGCTGTTCCAGACAAGGTCCTGTACTTGAGCATCAAGGCTTTGAGTTTGCTGCGGGCAGCTACAGGGAGCCAGTGGTGGGAGATGAAGGGGGGTGTGACGTGGCATAAGGCACGCTGCTGCATGCTGCTGCATTCTGAATCATCTGAAGGGGTTTGATGGTGCTGGATGGGACGCCCGGGAGTAGTGCGTTTGCAGGAATCCAGTTTTGAGATAACGAGCCTGGACTAGTAGCTGTGTGGCATGATCAGTGAGATAGGATCTGATCTTCTTGATGTTAAACAGAATGAATGTACAGGACCGTGCTGTTGTTGGAATGTGGTCTGTAAAGTTCAAAGACTTCATCATATCGACAAATTTATTTAAAAAAAAATTATTACTATACAATCCCCTGTGTTTAATTCCTGTGTTGTTACTGTAGAAACATTAACATATTAGAACGAATGCATTCATATTAACCTGTGTTAATGCCAAGACATGTCTGATGGTCAGTAATTCGTTGTGTGTGTGTGTGTGTGTGTGTGTGTGTGTGTGTGTGTGTGTGTGTGTTGTGTGTTTGATCGCAGGCCTGATGTATATGCTGCTAAAGCATTTAGTGGATCGCTATAACATGTACTATGCCTACCTGCCCTCAAAACTCGACAAGAAGATCCACTCCGGAGCCGTCAATCAGGTGGTGGCCGCGCCCATCCTCTGTCTCTTCTGGCTTCTCTTCTTCTCCACTGTACGCACAGGTGAGGAGCACTGTGTGGTTGTGCGTTTGTTGTATGAGTTTGTGTGTGTGTTTTAATAGGACAATACCTGAAATTTCCCTCCGGACAGGTTTCATGACTCCGACGTCCATGTTCACGTTTGTGGTTCTCATCATCACCATCGTGGTTTGTCTGTCGCACGTCTGCTTCGGCCACTTCAAGTATCTCAGCGCTCACAACTACAAGGTACGAGTTACGCCACTAAAGGTACGCCCTCGCTGGCCCTAGAGTAGAGCGGCTAGCGCTGATGGAGTGCACATACTCATCCCCAGTGTCTTTTTTTTTTTTTTTTCTTCTCTCTCTTTCTTTCTCTCGCTCTCAGATTGACACTAAGGACAGCGAGGTGGACGGCATGGAGAACGGACGTCCAGCACGCTCCTCGCCCTCCAACAAATCTCCGGCAAGTCCCCTGCCCCCTCCGCCCATTTATCTGACCCCTATGATCTGTTTGTGTCAAAATGTTTATTAAAAGTACAGTTTTGCTAATAATTAAGACAAAGCTTTAGATTTTAAATATATGCAATAGTTATGTTGTCTATAGTTAAGAGTTATAATATATAATCGCTGTAATATAAGTAATGACATGGTTAAATGGGACGTACACTCACTGACCACTTTATTAGGAACAATCATGAGGCAGCAGTGCAATGCAAAAAAACCTGTTGATACAGGTCATGAGCTTCATTTAATTCTCGCATCAAACATCAGATTGGGATAAAATGTGATCTCTGTGACTTTAACCGTGACATGGTTTTTGGTGTCGTACTTGTTAAATGCAATTCAAATTTTACCCTATGTAAATGCTAGCATATAGGATTCATGCGATAACTTTTCTTCACTTCCTGTCCTGCAGCAGCAGATGTACATTGCGCAGGTTCTGCAGGACCCAAACTGCGACGAGACCGGTGGAGGCAGCGGAGAGGATGACGGCCAGGGATCCTCGCAGGACGAGGAGATGATCAACGGAGGCAACAGCCTGAATGAGGCCGACTTCCAGTCTGGGGAAGACAGCCTCATCGCCAACGAGGTCCGCCACTAACACCAGCACTGATGGAGAGAGAGTGGGAGAGAGAGTGAGAGAGAGGCGAGATGGATGGCGTGTGGTGGGGACTGAAGGTGGACCAGAGATCCATGCTTATGCTTTCCACATGTTTGTGCGAGCTGTGTGTCATCTCCATCATGAGCAGACCCAAGTGCGAAGGTTCCTGAGGAGTATGTCCCTTCAATGTCCACAACTCCTCCTGCCAAAAACACTGCAATCGAGTCGAGCACCAACATCGAGCACAAACTGCACGTATCGAGCATATATTCACACACTACATGCATTATTCCTGATGTCTGTTGTGGACTACATGCAAGTAGACAGTTTACACACTTGGAATTTGTGTTGCAGAAAAACTGGTCATACAAAAATCAGTAAATTGGGTGTGATCATCTCTATCAAGGAAAGTGTGTTTATGATCGTTTTGCTTTTTATTTATTGAATTCAAACTCTCCCTGAGGAGAAAGGAGAAGCCTGTCAATGCAGCTGAATGGAAATCCACAACTGGCCACAGATCTACTACAATAACTCCTAAGTGGTCAAGCATACACGAAGGAGTTCCAGACACAACCATAACACTTGGAAACAGACAATCCACCTCTGATGGGGAGAAAAAAAAAAAAAAAAAAAAAAATTCACTCATCTCCAAAACAGAGGCCAGGTCTGTGGAATGTTTTCTGCAGTAACTCATCTCTCTCTAGGACTTGATCTCTCTGTCACGCCGATCAACCCTAATAATGTCATCCCACTGCTAGTTTATAGAATAAGTTGCTCCCGAAGTGGGCTTGCTTGCTCTGTCTGTCTTTCTTTACCTAAGAGAACTGATTTAACATCATTCCAAAGCACATGTGCAATAGAGAAGAGCTCGGAGAAAAGATCACAGTGCCAGCCTCCTCATTCTAAAACTTTAGTCAATAAGAAGTCATCATCGATTGACGTTTTATTATTATATAAGGTTCTATCTGGTGGAAGATGCCATCAAAGCAAATAAAGCTCTTAAGGTGCTGTAATGTCGAACTTATCATGCTCTTATCTAATGGTTTTTGATTAAACAATCCAATGATCTTGATAAGTAAGGAATAAAACACTTGGGGGCGTGCTGTTCTGTTACAGTCACCACCTCAAAGTTGATTATTTTCCTATAACAGCACATCCCAAGTGTATTCCTTATACCACAGTGATTTGCCTGTGGCAGGAGAGCTAGGTAGTGGGTTGGAATTGGGGAAATTTGGAGAAAATCTGGTAAATATCCATACAGTAGTCACCCCACACATAACACACTCTCATGCTAGCTGGGTTCTTCAGTCCCAGTTATGCCGGCAAGTCCTGTTTATTAAGCGCATTGCACGTAATGTCTTTAATGTAATCTTTATTTCGAACGTTCAACTCTAATTCTAATCTGGCTTTAGCTACATAATTAACTTTCGAATGTTTCAGAATGTTTTACTAAAATGTTCTTTCCCCTCACCATTCTGAGTCTTCGAAACCGATCTCTTCTGTTAATAGCTAAATAGCTAAATGGATATTGATTGTTCATGGCTGCCTGTTGTGCTTTCATCCTGGATGATGATTTCCTGGCAGATAGAACCTTATAAAACCTTATCATCTGCAAGTTCATCTGCAAGTTTGGAGATAGAATTTTTTTGTTGTTGGGTTTTTGTTTTTTTATATATACATATACCACATGAAAATCTTTCCAAAATAACACCATACAAGAACTCATTTTTGAGTTCATAGTTCACCAAAATGCCAGATAGAAATTTATAATGCTCACAATGTGATGACTTCTTTTTGTTTTTTTTTTGTTTTTTTTAAATCTTGTACAAGATTGGCATGTTTATGATCTCACTTCTTAGAGTTGGAGGCAAAATAAGTTCCTACAGCAGAGGAATCCACTGGGGGCTACACTGGCATCTTGATGTGTTTTTGTTTTTAATTTGGATTTCATCTTGACTACCTTAATAGATGTGTTTGTAGACTCTATTTAAAAAAAGAAAGAAAAAAAAAAACACACACACACACACACTGTCACGTTGAGCTGTTCGGGTTTAGTTACAGAGTCGAAGAACCGCAGTTCCAAAATTTCCGAAAAATTTCACGTTAATTCTTGTTTTTATTTAATTTATTTTTTTTCACTTCCTTCCTCTCTTGATATTCCTGGTCAGCTTTTACAAGCTCATGTATGAAGTCCAAAATAATTGTGAAGTGATAACCAAGTGAAGAATCCCAACTTCTTTATTTAAATCTAATAGGCATTTGTGCCACAATCGCAAAAATCGCAAACAAACTGGATTTCGCACAAGAAAGTGGGTCGGTACCACTGGTTTGTATCTTCTTCCAATTTGTTCAAACATTCTATGAATTTGTTTAAGATGGTACAGAGATGAAATGGAGAGAGGTGGATCATTGGCCAGCTTTTTACCTAGAGCTACTATGCACTCATATTTTATAGGTACAATTTGAAAAAAAAAATCGAAGAAATCTGATGGCACGTCTCCATAAATGTGGGTTCCTTCGATGAAAACCTTCGTTTATTTTGTTTTGTGAAAGACAAAAATGCATAAAAGGTGAATAAAACCTGTCTTTGGCACATGTCGATATACATGTAGGCTCTGCGAACCAGCAGTCGTCCTTTAATCAAAGATGGGATAGAAAAAAAAAAAGAAAAAAAAACTCAATTTTTGTAGTGCAAAGTTGGTGAAGTGCATTATGGGAGATTGCATTCATAAACTTTTTAGTGAATCAAAAAAGCTGTCCCAAACCTTAGAAAAAACCCTGAGCTGCAACTTGTCAATAAAGGTTGTAGTACTATGTCATTAATTTGACATCCTTTTAACAAAATTAATTTGTTATTTCGAGGCAATATGTTATTTTAGCTTAATATCTCATTATTTTGACTTAATTATCCCAAAATAATGAGATCTCATTACTGTGACATTATTTAGACTCCTAACTGTTAAATTGGCAGAATTCCCAAGCTCATAGTGATCAGTTTGGCGTATATGTGTAGTGTGACCTGAATTCCGCTAAAGCAATGTCTGGCGTACGTACTATCTGAGAAACAGCAGAAGGAATAAGAACTGTAAGCTAATATATTAAAATAATGAGTTACTATTCCAAAAGAATTATAATAATTCATTTGAAATAAATTTATACAATGTCTAATTGAAACAATTACTTAAGTCAAAATAAGATATTAAGTCAATATAATAAAGTTAAATCGAAACAATCAGTTATGTAAAAATGAGTCAAAATAACGAAACAAGTCGAAATAATGAGATTAAGTCAAGATAACACTATAATAATGACATCCTGAAATAACAAGATATTAAGTCAGAACAATGATATCTTGAAATAAGTTGAAATAATGAGATGTCATTTTGACTTGTTTCAATTTAATAAGTTAAGTTGAAATGAGTTAATATGTCAAAATGAGTTAAGTGGAACTGATGAGAAGTCGAAATTACGAGTTGAAATAATGGCATTAAATTGAAATAACGGGTTAAACCAAAATAAGATATTAGATATTTTTAAGATGCTAAGACAAAAATGACAAATTATGTTAAGTAAAAATAATGAATAGTATCTTGAAATAAGTTAAATTGACGTAATTAGATGTTATTTCGACTTAACTTGTTACTTCAGGTTATTAAGTCAGAATAACAACATGGCACTTTGAGATTTTTTTTTTTTTTTTTTTTTTAAACATTTTTTGGGGCTTCAGTGTGAACTTAGCTGCTCATTTTGCACTGATTTCCTTTCCACCAATATGTTATAGTTCTTAGATTTATGAGCAGAGACTCCACCATCTTTTCAACATTCAATTTTATGATGTTGTACTACTTCTATTTCTGGAACATGCAATATTGTAAGCCGAACTGGATACAGGAGATAACTGGTACTATCTCAGTGCTGTGACTTGAGGAACTTTTGAACAGTCTCAGGTGTTCTTTATTTACTACACAATGTTTACATCTGTCTTTTTTTTTTTTTTTTTTTTTTTTTTTTTTTTTTTTTTTTTTTTTTTTTTTTTTTTTTTTTTTTTTTTTTTTTTTTTTTTTTTTTTTTTTTTTTTTTTTTTTTTTTTTTTTTTTTGTGGTATTTTTTTTGCGCACCCCTGTCGTTTCCAGGCTCCTCACTGGTAGACACAAAGGTAACCTATGAAAGCTGTAGCTACGCATGTGTGTAAATATTTTGTCGCCTGTAGATGTTGTGCAGCCTTTTTTTTTTTTTTTTTTTGGCAGCTTTTTTCTTTCTGCTTTTCCTCCCATGTCATCCGAATGCTGTAGCTACGTGCTGGAGATACTGAAGCAAATTTGTGTCTGTCTTTTGAATACGTTTGGGGAAACGATGCCGCGTATTTGTACAGGACTGTGATTTGTAACGCGCTTAAAGTCGAACTCGTGTGAAGGTCAGTTTGAGTTCACCTCCTATTTGAACTCTAGGGTAAAGTCATGATGGAGGGTTTCTAAGAATGAAAAAGGCCTGAGGGTATTTTTGTAAACACTTGAAGAAAATATCTGAAACAGTTGAAGTATTTGATACCAGTTGTGTATTAAAGGGGATGTCGATAACTAGCTTTGCTCTTGCTTTTTAATGTCTGTTTAATGTTTTTTTTTTTTTTTTTTTTTAAACCAATATAACTAACTGTTTAAGTTACGAAGTAAGTAATGTCTTTAATAACAATTTGGGCAGAAAAAATATTGTCAGCTAGTCTTTAGTTAATCAATATGGATGAATGGATGTGAAGTGTGTGTGTGTGTGTGTGTGTGTACACTTCGGTTATGGCACTGTCATCGTGATGGTGTTCCAAAGCACATATGTACAGTTTGTACATGTCTTGATTAAATGGTGGGATCTAATAGGTTATGTATAAAGGGGGAAAGTTTGCTTCATCGTTGCTAGTTTCCACCACTGATGTATTAATACAATTAAGCCAGCCACTAGTTTAATTTGAAGCTGTAAGATTTGTTTGACTGGGTGATATTTATTTTTACACTTCTTTTTGGTCTGAATGTCGTCTCCCTGGTGAAGCATTTGTCACATATTTAGTTTGTTGATCAATAAAACTTGCTATTCATTGTGAGAGTGTAGCTTCCTTTCTGTCCTGTCTGTTTTTATTTCATTTAATCAGCAGAGGGCAGTGTAGTACCAATTACTGCGTACATTCCTGCATCTTCAGTATCCGATTTCTCCTGCTCAAGGTCTTGTACAAACCGAGATGTCTGTGGGAGCAGGCGTGATTAGTCCGAATTCCTTTGGGAGTGGCCAAGAGTGGGATTTAAAACAAAAAGCTCTACTTTACAGTGTATACATCTTGCTGTGCCATGGCACTGTAGAATTCCTGAATGTAATTGGTTAGAAGGTATTGATTTAAGTAAGGATGTGGCAGAAGAATGTGAATTATTTTCCTATAACAGCACATTCCAAAGTGTTTCATTCCTCTTATACCACAGCAATTTGCCTACATTTACATTTTGTAATGTATTCATAAACCACACATTATGCTTTTTAACCATTTATAGTTGCATTTAATGTTGTGAAACATCCACAACACAAATTCTCATCTATGTTATATCTTCTCTCTCTCTCTCTCTCTCTCTCTCTCTCTCTTGCTCTCTCTCTCTTTCTTTCTCTCTCTTCTTTCTGTAAAATCCTCTGTCTAAAGCTTTCCCGTGCTGGAAAACTTACTGACTGTTACAAAGAACTCGCATTGAGGACTCCTTTAAATAAACATCAACATACAGAAAACCTCACTAGATCTGCCAAAATGTCCTAGAACACTACACCCCATGTGTTTTTATTCCTTGATGCTATGCAATTTTATCATTTCTGTTTACAGACTTTCCTGCTGAAGAACAGGCGGCGCTCCCCAGACTCGGACCCATTAACATGTTTGATAGAACAGGACCATTATGCTGCTTCCCAACAGTAATGATACTGATCGCCGGATTAAATTCAAAGACTTGTTTTTCTCAGTCAAATGTGCATATTTTTCTTGTGTTGTAACTTAGTCTGGAAAGTTAGTTTTGGTGACTGAGGCTATATTTATTATATGTTAAAAAAAAACTTCAGACAGTCTTATTCAAACACAACCCTCCCTGTATCCCGGTATTTGGATCCCGGCTCTTTTTCTGTGTCAAGTCATACAGGTGTGGCTCAAAACAAATCATGACTGGAAGACTTGACCATAACAGCACTTAGTGAAAATGAGTCAGAATGAGAAATAGTGTTTTATTTGAAAAAGTTTGGCTTTTTATAGTAACACAAAGTGGAAGCAGAACGAGAATACAGTATCTTCCTCTAGGACAGATGTGCAACTAAACAGAAATGGACAGAACAATTTTTTTCAAATAAAAATTGTATGCCCCTTGGAGAAAAAAAAAATTAAACCAGCATGTTTTTATTCGATATGTACATATGTTTTGTCACAAATGCATTACACTGCTGGGGCTTGAACCCATGACCTTCTGATCAGTAACCCAGAGCCAAAGAAAGTAAATGTTCAGTATCTTGAATGTTTAATATTCAAGATTCGGCGTTATTTCTAGGCTCCTCCGCGTTCAGACAACACGCCAATGGATTTGATCTAAAATGGATCATAAGGTTTTGCACAAATGTGGAGTTCATGCCATTAATATAATTTGTTGTCAGTAATATAACTTGTAATGAAAATCATTGTATTAAATTAGAAAAGAATGTGTTTTTAGTGTTCACTAAATAATGTACGAATACTATTATTTAAAAAACTTTTATCCCATCTTGTGGGACAGTGTCACTGAGATTCGAGGTGTCCGACGGTTCAGCCATTACACACTTCATTCAAGCAATACTACATTCTCACATCCCGAATCACCCTTAAACTGATCAGAAGATTATATAAAACATATCAGACAAAATACTAATTTTTCACTAATTACTCCTATATAGGATAGGCGTCTTTAAATTTCCCACGAGGTGAAACGCTGACCTCAAATGACCCCTCGGAACAGGAAGGAGAACGACGCCCCAAAGGCAAGACCAAGAGACATGAAGAAGGCCATGATGGCTCCAGCTGTCTCTGCCTCGTGTGCATCCACTAGCCTGAAGACAGAGAAGAGAAAGGTAACGTGAATATAATATTTCAGCTTTCTCAAAACTTCACGTATACTGTACATATGTGCTTGTTGAACATCTAGATCCAAAACCATGGGCATTAATATGGAGCTAGTCCATCTTTGCTGCTATAACAGCCTCCAGTCTTTTGCGAAGGCTTTCCACTATATTTTGGAACATTTGTGCCCATTCAGCCAAAAGAGCATTAGTAGGGTCAGGGTTCCAATTTATTCCAAAGCTGTTCAGTGGGGTTGAGGTCAGGGATCTGTGTAGGCCACTCGAGTTCTTTGGTTGACCATGTCTTCATGGAGCTGGCTTTGTGCACAGGAGCATTGTCATGCTGGAACAGGTTTGGGCCTCTTAGTTCCAGTGAAGGGAAACTGTAAAGACATTCTATACAATTGTGTGCTTCCAATTTTGTGGCAACAGTTTGGGGAAGAAGCACATATGGGTGTGACGGTCAGGTGTCCACATACTTTTGGCCATATAGTGTAGAAGGAGTGAGAGTTGGACTCACTTGGGGCAAAAACACATGCAAAGGCTGGCCAGGTAGCCGTTAGAGAAAGCGAAGAGGATAATGAAGACGGTGAACCAGGCATCGTGCGTGAAGTAGACAGGCATGCTGTAGCGTGGCTGGACGTTACACAGCATGAAGAGAGGCACGAAGATCAGACGCGCTAACAGAAGCGCTGGCAACAGTTTGCTGTCCTTCCCTGGCTGAGAGAAGAGTGAACAGATCTTAAACAATATCTTCAACATCTTCAAATTCACAAACAGTCTTGTCTGTCTTCTGTTAAATCACGTTTCAATACATACAGAGAAAAGTCCTATTATGAAAAAAGTCTTTCTACTGTTGCGTTGAATTGACTTGTAACTGACTCTGTTACTGGAAGGAATGGACAAAATAGTAATCTGCATGAATGCGTTAAATCATATCACAACATTGTAACGTTACATTTTCTTTACGAAATTCCGCAGGGCAGAGAAAATGACAAGCTGCAATTTTTTAAGACAAAAACAGAGGCTGGTGAAGAAATGCCTGTTTATAGTTGCTATAACGTAAGTGATAACAGCTACTAACTTGTTTCATGGACATTCCCCAACAATAAACGTAACTATAAATTGATAAAAAAAAAATGACATGCTGTTCTTATAATAAGATAAAAAAGACAATTGTTGGTAAATTACTGTAGTATAAGGGGAATAAAACACTTTTGGGACATGCTGTTTTTGGAAAATAATCCACATTATGGTAGTAACAGTAACTCTCCTGTAGCAGCACACCTTCAGGTGTTTTCTTTCTTACTTACACAATGCTTCTGCAAAATCCTTATTTGCTACTATCTGTGTTCTGTCTATTTTTTTTTTTTTATATCGAGACTCCCTCTTGAAGCATGTTGGAAGATGTGTTACATGCATCAAGTGATATTTTGAAGTGTTATGCCTCCTAAAGAAGGTGGCCTTACAATTATTGGCACCCTTGCAATTAATATTCCATGAAGTCTCTCCTAGAGAGAAGAACTCTCTTCATGCAATGTCTTACAAGACTGAAGACGCTTTTAGATGAGCTTGGATCCGCCCAATGCAGAATGTTTCAAAACAGTCATCTCTGGAAAGGGTTTATTTTTTTTATTTTTTTTTTATTTATTTATTTATTTATTTTTTATCATGCATGAAACCTCATGTTTGGTCAAAATCGGGCTGCTTTGAAACTGAGAGCAATTTGAAATTTATTTTGATTTCAAGGATCACAGATGGTTTGCATTTTTTCCCCCCCAATATTCCTTAAAGTTGTTGGCCACGCAGTTGTCGGTTTTTCAGAAAACATACTACTATTCTTATTCTAATGATTTTCGTTAGAGGAAAAATAAGTGTTTTCTCCAGTTGTTTCAACTTGAATCATTGTGTGTAATGATTATTTTAAATCTTTTTGTCTCTTACGTTAACGGGTGCCAATAATTCTGGTGTTGTCTATATGAATATAAGAATAATTATTGACAGACTTGCACAAAGAAATCATTATAGGTTACTATTACCATATAGCATTAGCAAAAACTCTCACCAGAGTGTATTTCTGCAACAGTAATGGTGTGTGTGTGTGTGTGTGTGTGTGTGTGTGTGTGTGTGTGTGTGTGTGTATGTGTGTGTATATCTCACCCACAAACACACAGCAGTCAGGCTCCGTCCCAACCAGTCACCCAGGTTAAAGAGCAGGAAACCAGACACAGGAATGAAGTATTTCTCTGATGAGAGAACCATAAATGCAGTTTATAATAATAAAGTTTTTATATTGTAATACTGAAATAAAAAAAAACTGGTGCTCTATTACAGAAACATCCTAGTAACTATGACAGCTACAGTTTCCTGTAACTTCTTAAGTCCTTAACTCCAGAAAGAAACTAAGATTACAGAAGCACGCTGACTCGACAGTGGTGGCTTAATTTTAACTGTTACCACCCCAAAGTTGTTAATTTTCTTATAACAGCATGTCCTGAGGTGTTTTATTTCTCTTATACTACAGCAATTTCCCAATGGTTACATGGTTTTTATTTATTAAATAATGACCCGTCATATTTCTACTCATTTATAGCTAGATTTAATGACGCGGGACATTAAATATGTTAAATGCAGCTTATCATGTTAGTGACAAACTGCAAAAATGCAATGCGTTCTGTCCTGAAGACTTTCCCGTGTCAGAAAACATAAAGTTACAGCTTTACCTCAGCCTGTTACAAAGTGCTGACACTGGAGACTCCTTTCTTACAGAATACTTCACCCTATTAATGATTATTAATGTGGAGCATCTGCCATACAAGTCCCTGTGTAAGCTGTTACTATAAAAACGCTAACATATTAGAACGAGCCCATTAATACAAACCTCTGATTTGCTGCTGCCTTTACTCTTAGAGCTGCTGTTATAGAAAATTAATCAACACCTGACCAATTTTAAGTCTGTAAATGTAAGACTGTGGAATATGCACGGCTGCTAGAAGTTTATGAGCAGATACGTTCCGTGTGTGTGTGAGTATTACTGTACCGTAACTAATTGTCCAGGTTATTTTTCAGAAATTTCTCACACACACACTTCAGCTTACCCCAAAGTCCTCCATTAGCAATGGTGGATTTGACATCCACGGCGACGGCGGGAAACATGCCGATGGTGATGGTGAAGGCAAAGCACACAGACAGAGCCATCACCCAGATCTACAGAGCAAGATAAAGAGAGAAATAACGAGGAAGAGAAATCACACACTCAAACGGTAACACAAGTTTATGTTACAGGTATGAAAAGCAAAGGTCTGTGTTATACGCCTTTAAGTTCCGGTCCGCTAATTTGATTGGTCAAGCAGCGTTCCGAGAGTGCTTATATTTAGTATAACCACACTGGGGTGTTTCACTGTTTGTATCACTCCACTCCTCTGTGTTTGCACGTAAAATTCCACTTCCTAGTTCGAAACGGTTACTACAGTAGAGTTAATGACATCTGAAGCAGGCATGGCAAATGATTCATTTTTCATGAATATAGCTTTTGACTTAAAATATGAAAGCTCGTCAGATGAAGATGAAAAGGAAGAAGGGATGGAAAAAATTGAACCGGAAGCACCTTTAACAAGAAAGTACAGATCATTGTGAGCTAGCTAGTCAGCTAGCCGATGTGCTATAAAGTGGGCGTGGCTTCTTCGGGATCTATTTCCACTAGCGGAGCAAAAATAAACAGATTATTTCACCATATTGTGTGTCACATATGTCAGCTATTCAATATTCATTTCTTGTTTATAGAAGTGTTGTATAAAAGCAATTAACAACTTAGGCAAGTCCTACTGCGTATTTTCATGATCGTGCCACTAAATAGATGCCACTCTGACAGACGTTCTACCTGGAATTCTTTTTTAAATCACAGGTTTATATTAATTATTTATCGTTTCTATAGTAACAGCTGATTCACAGCGACTTGTATCGCAGATGCTCTACATAATCTAACCTAATAAAAAATATAGTAAAAGGCATGTTATCATTTAAGGCATGTAATCATTGATTAGATGAAGTTTTCTGTAAGGAGATTTTTATTTAACATTTATGGAAGGAGTCTCCAGTGTCAGCATTTTGTAATAGTCAGTAAGTTTTTCTTATATGAGAAAGTCTTCAGGACAGAGGAATTTGTGCGTTGAGGTTTCTTAGTAACATGAAAGATTATTTTTGTCTTATTAACTTCCAGAGAGAGAGAGAAAAAAAATGAGAGCCTGGTGACAGAATGACTGCTTATAGCTGCTATAACGTTAGTGATAACTGGAATTGTCTCTGGGATGTTTCATGACATTGTACGTAACTATGAACGGATAATAAATAAGTATGATGTGTTGATAATTAATCAAATAAAAACTGTTTTTGTTGGTAATTTGCTGTGGTATAAGAGGAATAAAACACTTTGGGGCATGCTGTTATAGGAAAATAATTAACTTCATGGAGGTAACAGCACATCCCCAAAGTGGTTTATTCCTTGCTTAGCCTAATAATGACCTCTGAGGTTTATTCATGTTTATTAGTGAGAAACAACCCAGGATCAGGTTTATTTACAGGTATAAAACCTATAACCTTTTAGACCTACCAATGTTTATTGCAATAAAAAGCTGTGTGTAGAGATGGGATTTGTGAGTGCCTTACCTTTTTAAAGATGCTCAGAAGCGAGGGATTTTGCTGAACCTCTTCATTCGTGCTCATCCCTCCACTGCTGTCCCCTAAAGCAGGTTCAACATATTCCATATTAGATTTCAATCCATGAATTCCATGTTTCCAAATGATTCTGAACTGAACTCAATCAAATACAAAAAGATTCCTACCATTTTTCAATAGTTTGATTTTTTTCTCCTCTTGTAGTGCTTGATTGTTCTGGCTTTTCTCCTGGTAGTATCGGTAAAATTCCTGTAGGGAGGAGGAAGAAGTGTGACGTGATTTTGCGGGACTATAGGTCATAAGATTGTCCTGATGGTAGGATAGGGATTTACGCTCACCAGTTTGGGGAGGATTATGTAGGACAGAATGGCGAGGCTGATAACCACACAGGCTGTGATGAAGTAGCCAAAAGCGCAGTCCATTAAATCAGAACCACCTGTGGGAGAAAAAGTCACACATCATGTGAGGGAAAGGTGAGCAAATCCTGTATTGTTGAATTTTCTTTGCACTGTTAGCATTTATTCAGTCTCACTTGCAATGGCGCAGATCATAGAAAATGCCGCAAAGGTTCCAGCCAGACCCTGACCGCTCATGATGGGGGTCGTGTAGCCCTCAGGTAACACAGCAGCCATGCCAAAGAGACTGCCCTGTAGTATAGCTCCAAATGCTAGCAAAGGAGAGCACACACACACACACACACACACACACAAACTGACTATATGCATCAACTTATCAACTTAGGATAATGCCTGGATATTTTTTGTGTGTCATGTTAGTGTCATCTCATGTATCACACTTGTAGGTAAATGTGTGTGTGTGTGTGTGTGTGTGTGTGTGTGTGTGTGTGTGTGTGTGTGTGTGTGTGTGGGAGAGAGAGAGAGATGCAGGACTCACCATTAATAATGACTATCGTTATCAAAGTAATCACAAAGAAGGGCAAGGGATTAATAGACAATTTAACCAAGATGGTAGTCACACAAAACACCACCAAGATGGACACCAGGCTACCCAGAATCCTTATCTTCTGAGGAATTCTGTTAAAATAAGTAAGTAAGTAAGGCCAGAGGTTAGGGGACATGCTGCAACGGACTTGCCACTTTATTAGGAACATCTATTCATCTGCTCAGTCATGTAATTGTCCAATTAGTCAATCATGTGGCCTCAAAAGCACTTTGCTTGCACAGGTGATGAAGGACTTTTGTCTGAAACCTACTGAAAAAGGAACCTCTATATGGCAATTTATGTACAAAACAAAAAAAATCCACAAAGTTAAAATTGTGGGTGGATCATCCAAACCATTTTTAAATAAATCAGAATCAACCGAAAATGTTTCTGATCTTTAAAAAAAAAACGCAGGATATGCAGTGTCTTGAACATGAGCTTTTCCTCATTTAGAAGTTACAACCTGGAAGTGAAATGGATTTAATTGGGATTATAATGTCACGAATTGATTGCACAAGTATTCACCCCCATCGCTGTGAATCACCGCTATCAGATGTCACATAATTGAATGGAGTCAGCATGTGTGCAATTAAAGTGTCACATGATCTCAATATAAATACACCTGTTCCATGAAGACCCTACAGTTTGTTAGAGATCATACTTAAACAAACAGCATCATAAAGAGACCAAGGAGCTTTCAAGAACAAGTCTAGGACAAAGTTCTATTCAATCACGAACATTAGAAAATGTGATGAACATGTGAAAAAAAAAATACATAAAATAAATGCATACATAATAAAATGGCACATCCGCAACTCTCTAGAGTACTTGTTCTGAAGACATTCTACAACATTAAAGGTAACTGTAAACTGAGAAGAATGACGTGTCCTTCTTTAATAAATAAAAACAATTTTAATTGTTGGCAAACTGCTGTGGTATAAGAAGAATAAAACGTCAGGACATGCTGTTATAGGAAAATAATCAAATTCTGCGTGGTAACAGTGACTCTGCTTCATGTCAGGCTGTGTCATGTCACCCCCATCTTTGATTATTTTCCTATAACAGCACGCCTACAGGTGTTTCAATCCTTACTTAAAACACTGTCTCTTGACCAAAGGCTTACAATGGGCGTACAAGTTAATGGAAAATATATATATCATACACAGAAAGGGAGACTTTTGAGCTGATATCAGGTTGTTTTTTTGGTTACTTGTGCTATTGAAGGAACATGAAACTGAACTCATTAAATTACTTATCGCTATAAATCTATTTTGTCTTCTTCATTTTCCTCTAAGGGATGCGCACATTTTGCACTCACTAGTCTGTCCCCCCATCTATACATATCCGTCTTGTCCATTGTAGAGTCATCTATGTAAAGATTTACATTATTCTTGAAGAGATTAAATCTATCCATCTCAGTGTTACCTCTGGTGTACGATGGAGTTGAGGCAGGTGAAGATCAGCAGAGGGATCATGGCACACAACGTCATTGCGTTGTTGAATTTGGCTTGCAGGGCATTTCGACTCTCCCCCGTGGTCGTGTTGGCTGGAGCGGGATCAGCTAGACGGTGGTTGAAGTACTGTAGATACAAATACAGGGAAGAGATTAAAGTGCATGACCATGTTTATCATCACAAAGCTATAGGATGTGACAAAATGGCTGTAGAGAGCAGTAGTGTTAGTTTTCCTGCTCAGAAAACTGTATTTTCGAGTCAGCGTACTATTATACCACAGTGCTGTTGAGTTCTCGATTCTGATTGGTCAGGAGATGTGCATTATATTTCTATAACATCAGTTCTGCCAGGTTTATATTAATGTGCCTGCTATTTTTTCTATAGTAACAGCTCATTCAAGGACAGTGACTTCACTCTTAACTTAATCTAATTACATGTGCATTCAGTGATATGGTGACGTTTACTGTAAGGACATGTTCATTTAACGTTTACGGAAGGAGTCTCCAGTGTCAGAGCTTTGTACCAGTCAGTCTTCGGGACAGAGAAGATGGCACTTTGCTGTTTCTCAGTATTATGACTGCATTAACTGCTTATCTTAATGTTGTGGTAATCGACAACACTAAATATAACTATAAATAAATGAAATGTATGATGTTCTTTAATACGCAATTTATTTTTAAATGTAGCTGCTTATTAACTTCAAGAGAGAGAAATAAAAGAGGCTGGTGACAGAATGACTAATATGACTAAATGACTAAACTCTAATTAATATTAACAATAATATTAACAACGCAACAAATTGAATGCATTAATATTGGTTAACTAATGTTCATTCTGTCCATACAAAATAACATACACAATAATTCCACACAAATTAGAATAAATTGAATAAATTGAGGCAGTTAGTTCATACTGGATATTGTGGATTTCCTTTTATTAATATATGAAATAAACATTAAAGCATTGATATAGTATTTCATTTTTTCCCCTAGTTTGCTGGGTTCATGATTTTAATTATATAACGTACAAAAGGCCTGGGGAAGCAGCTTTATGCCACCATGCACTAATGTGGAACACTTGAATGATCAATAGCCCTCAGACACCCGCTATTAGTGGTTTTTAAGACCAGTTAAAAACATTTACTTTAACACGTTAATAGTAATGACTGATCTTTTATTTATTTATTTATTTTTCCCTATATGCATTAATTTTTATTTCATTTTTTTCATCTTCCCTATTTTTATCCTCTTTATATGCTCATATTTTTTTTTATTTTATTGAAAGACTTTTTTTTTTACTGTTTTTACTGCTTTGTTTGCATACCGTTTCAAGCTGCTTTTTTTTTTTTTTTTTTTTTAAATTTTTTTTTTTTTTTTTTTTTTTTTTTTTTTTTTTTTTTTTTTTTTTTTTTTTTTTTTTTTTTTTTTTTTTAATGAAAGGTTATTATTCCTATTTTAATTCAAAAATATTTTAATAAATTCCTATTTTAATACAAATTTTAAAAATCGTTTGTTAATGGTGAGGTTTGTGGTTTTGGTTTTATGTTAATTAATTGTATAGAAAATATTAGATAAAGGATTATTGTGCATTATTGGTGCAATCAGGCTTATATAGCATTTGCAGCATAAAAACTTTTCCAAAATAAAAAAAATATATATTTTTTATTTAAATTACACAGTACCATAGTGGCGGTCATGAAGAAATTCCACGGCAGTAAAGTCCCTAATCCAAGCATGAAGAGAATCGACCACACAGCTTTGAATCTGAATGAAAAGAGAAAAAAAAATTAAAGAAGCACTTAGCATTATTGTGTATTAACGTATAATGTGGATAATCCAGGTTCAATTATAAATCATAAACCAGCTTGCGATTGAGCTGATAACCAAAGACAACGTTACTAACCTGTCTTTGGGATCCTCTATGGCCATTTTTGTGGAGAAAATGCTTTTGTTTCCTTCTCAATGCTCACCGACAGCTTTAAATTTGAAAAGGACCAGTAATTAGTCATTTTATCCTGAACAGTAAGATACATATGTTACATTTTATGAATTAGTAATAAATGAATGTGTGCAAGTAAAACTGACCCAGTGTAATGAAATGCTGGAACTTGCTCTTGGATTCAAACAACTGCTTTTGTGTGTTCTGTTGATTTAATTCAAAGGTTTAACAGTCACAAAGGGAGCATCAGTGATAAACTGATATATATGTATACATATATGTATAGTCAATTCACAGCTGTTTTTAGGAAAATATAAGATGTAAATCACCTCCGAATCACTTGAGAGCATTACTGTAATTTAACATAAATAATTATCCTGATTTCGGATTTCTGTTGCTCTCTAGATTATTTGTCATTCTCAATGCAGCATATCTTTTAAAAAAAAAAGGAATCCCAACTTAAGTAAAACGAAAATGTTCCAGACCCAACGAACTAGTTTTTTTTTTCTTTTTAATTTTTTCTTCAAAAACTCTGCATAACAGTCATAAAATGTGTATTTCGTATGACGTCAGGTATATTGGCACATTTCGTTCTTTAATGATATTTCCTACAATTTTGTTCATCAACAATATTTTAGACCTAAATGTTAGTGATCGTTTTTCGTTCATTGTTCTATTTATATACAGTATATACAAACACATTGGAAGATTTTTTTAAAAAATTTTTTCAATTTCATATGTGATGTTTTATTCTGATAACTGATTTCTTTTGCTCTCTGGACAGTCCGTCATCCTGTCATTCTCAATATCTTTACAAATCGTCTACACAAACGCTCAAATTAAGTTGAAGCAATATTTTTGTATCTCCAAAAACTACATCAGGGCAACAGTTGTAAACTGTGTAAAATCTGTAGGATGTCAATAATATTGCTACGTTTTGTTCAGTCATGATATTTCCTACAATTTTAGTCCTCTACGTTAAATATTTTAGACCGGAATGTTAAAATATTTTTTGAAAGCATGTTAAGAATGAAATGTTTTTCCGATTTCTTGTATGTGTCTTTTTTTTAAACTCTTAAACGTAAACAATTTTATAGGTCAAAAATGTAAATGACATACATTTAAATAATAAAAAAAATATCTAAAGAATCTGGATATGCTTTAAAATAATGTATGCGTAAAAGGGTTAAATTGGTAAAAAAAAAAAAAAAAAAAATCAAACAAGTAATAATTAAATCACAATCAACAAAAAAAAACACAATCAAATAAATAAGAGCGAGATACTCACAATCCACTAATTAGACCCTTTAATGCTTCACCTCCACATCATCGTACACTCTTTAGTCTATAACGGAAAACAGGGTTCAACTTATAGACTCTCACACCAGCTTTAATTCACTAAAGCCACACCTAACACCCCTCTCTCTCTCTCTCTCTCTCTGTGTGTGTGTGTGTGTGTGTGTGTGTGGTTGCACATTTCTGGGACTGACAGGGTACACAGGATTTATGGCAGTGTTTGGAGCACTTTCATATAAAAAAAAATTTTTTTTTTAAAAATCAAAGGGGTCCAAGCACTGAGGTACAGCCTTTTTTTCTTTTTTCTTTTTTTTATACATTATATTAATTATATCGACTGTATATATTACAACATATATTGTTGAAATTCAATTAAAATATTCATAATATTTCTAAATCCTACCAAACCTACTTCAAAACACGTTGCCATATAAAAACATCCAACGCACTCGTAAACGTCACAGTGCTTTGGCCTATTTATTCTCAAACGTCTTCATCATTTTAGCCCTTTGGCGAAAGAACTATTTAAAAAAATATATATCGCTGTGTCTGAAATGATGCTCTGTAGTCTCTACAAATAGCTAAGTGCATTATGGGTATTCTATATATTAGAGGGGGGGTGGGGGGCACTACATATTTTCTACTTTACTTTCTGTCACATATAAAACTCCCCAAATAGTGCACTATGAGTGAATAAAGGTATATTTTGAATGCATTTAGAGTGAGAGTGTCATAAAGCTAGACTTCAAAAGTAGTGTCTAGGACTTGGATATGAAAATAATTTCAGTTTTGATACTGGACTTGGTTTTGCAGTTGTTTTTTAATTGTTGCTATTTTGTACACGGACAAGGACTAACTGGATCAACTGTTTCACCATCATGCTCGAGTGCTCTTAAGCGTAAAGGTAATGTAAGTACGTTTAATGACTTTGAAACACAAGGTGTTAGGTGAACACAAAAACTTTTTCATTTCTATGCTAGTAAAAGTGTAGTAAAGCATCGCAGCATGTGATGCTCTTTACGTTTTCACTTTATCAGATCTGCTCTGATGAGACACACTTAGCACTAACAGCTAAAAAAAAAAAAAAAGATTAAGAACCACCATTGTGATTTAAATGGCTGTGTTTTTTTTCCACATAAAGCATTATCGTGGCACTTAGAGGGTATTTTTCCCTTTTCACTTCTTTACTAGTCCTACAAAACTTCATTCCTCAGTGTATTCCTGGGCATTTTAAGGACTGCGGCTTCCCACAGATCGATCTGACCTTTAAAGAAAAGTGCTTTTAAAGGGATAAAAATTGATTTCCTAATACCATACACTATCTAATGACTAAAAACAGAGAAGAAACCACTTACACAGGAGAAAATGACAAAAGACAAAAGGTCCTGAAGATATCAGCTGTGTTACACCCCATAACTGTTCATCAGAAGACGTCTGGACAAGATACAGGGATGCATGTACATGGTTCTGAACGTATGATGATATTCATTCTTTATCCTTTATGTTTGTTTTGTGATGCTGACTGATCTCTACATTCTTAGACAAACTGTTCAAAGGTTCCCTCTCGATAGAGATAAGGTCTATAATAAAATGAAACTCTCTGCCATCTGACATCTGAATGTCTGGAAACAGCAATCATAACAACAATGTGAGATTCAAATCCCCAAGATTCAAACTACATCCTGCAAAAGCTGCTTGATGGTTATCTTCGATTAGCCCTTGCTATAACAGGAACACCGCAATGCAGGAAGTGTGACCTGACACCACATCTCGCCACCTCCTGCTCATTGTCTGCACTCTTCAGGAACACCTGGGAATGCCATTATGGAAAAGACTTCATTTACTCAACTCTCTGTATTTCAAACATCCGAATTTTTGGATGCGGAAAAAAATCAAGCGTGTTTATGCTGCAAATAGTAAAGTCACGGAAGGTGAAGTAAACAGTCAGGTATATGGCAGAATTAAACTATTCTACAGTTTCAGGCTCTCAGTCAAGATTAATAACTGGTTATCTACTGGTGCGCAAGTGTAAAAATGTAGACCTATTATTTTGGATCTGTCACCAAACAATTATTTGACTTACAATTCCTCCCTACTTGGATGTACTTAATCCAGCGTACTTACTTTATTATGCTTAATTAATGTACCTAAATGTAACTTCATTTATGTATTCATATTTAGTCACCGCTTTTTCCTGGTCAGGATTGATTCAAAGAATGCAATCGAAACTATACCGGTAAATATTAAAGCCTAAAACAACACTAACTTTAGCTAGATAGCTACAAAATACAGCTAATTGTTTCCTGTGTGTATTTTTATTACCCGAGCAGTGTTGTCCGTGTGTTTTGTAATGTTCTGCTGTCGTTTTGTTAGCTAGCTAATGTTAGCCCCTGTGTGAAGATAGCCTTGTTTCTGATGTTCACTATAAAACATACAAAAACTAACTTTTATTATTTTTCTCCTATAACTGATGTGATGCTACTGATTCAGGGTATGCAGTGAATTTTTGACTGTAGCGTCGCACTTGACATTAAGTTCACAAATTCCGAGGCATTTACTTTTATTAGCCACCCACAAAAATGTAGAAATGAAACATGTTTATTAACTGCAACGCATCTTACATTCTCAAATTCTCACACAATTGTTATGTTATGTTATGGAACAAACAAAAAACAAGATCGCTCCTGCTATCACTTATGTTATAGTAGCTATAAATAGCCGTTACTTCACCAAGCTTTTTATTTTTTCTTTCTTAAAGTTAATTAAACAACCAAAAAAAAGCCCACAGCTTGTCATGTTACTGAGAAACCTACGGAAAAAAAGTGAAAAATCCTCTGAAGACTTTCCTGTGGAGGAAAACTTACTGATTTTCCTTGCAGCAGAAACTACTGTCAGAAAAATGATCAACACCTTCTGACCGAACACAGTAGAGAATTAAGCAGCACTATGGTATACATACCCATTAACATTGGGGTTTTTTTTTTTTTTCGGTCCAGGCCCATTAATGCAAGAAAGTCACTGCTAATCAAAGACTGTGGCTAAAACTCTTACTTAGGTATATGAGAATTTCACTAAATAGCTGACTATAGACTATTCTGAAGTCAAATACGTTTTTGCGAAATTTATTATGGTGTCTATAAGCGAAAGAGACCAAAAGCAAAAAGATTTTAAAAATATTTCAGAGCAAGATGTTAGCTTTGGGACTTAGCTCACTAACACAGCTTGTGTAAGCTTGTTTAACAGTCTAGGACAATGCAGCTGTGAGAAGGGATGCATCACTCAACTCTAATCTCTAAACTAAACTGTTTAGATTGTTTGTGCTGAGGTTAGAAATGCTAAGTTCTCGAGATGACACCAGAGACAATAGCCATTAGCACTTTTATTGTGTCAGTATATTCCTTGGTGGTCTCATAATCACTATTCAGACAGTTGACAGATGGTTAGTGACTAGAAGTTCTACCATAAAAGCCATCAACACTGAAAATATTTACAGCCCAAGTGATTCTATTTCATTGCTGTTAACTCAACACAGAGACTATTCCTACTTTTCTGTTAACATTATTACATTCCTGGCACAAGTGCACACAGTTAGATCAAATGAGCATCAGCCTCCTACCTTTTACACTGATCAAACTTTTCATTTGTTCTCGGTTGCAATTCTGTTTTCAGACGGTTCTCTTCTTTCTTTTTCACTGCTGTCACATGTTTCTGTGTGACTGCATTGCATTTTAACCCCTGAGGCTAACGATTTCTGCTTTCCTGGAGAAGTCATGGAAGCTTAATCTGCACTTTTAGAGTTGCGTAATGTTGCAGTGGTCTGTTTAGTCAGGCTGCTGTCACATTTTTGCTTACTTTCTTTGTGTAAGCAGGTTTTACTGTAGGACCGCACACATATGGAAGTGTTAAAAAGCAGTACATATACATTTTATGCCATTTTACAGTCTTTGAACATTTTTGTTATGTTTTATGTTCTTTTCAATTTTGTTACAGTTTACACCCTATTGGCAATTAAATATGGAGAAAAAATTTACGTTTCCTATCAAATATCTAAACCTTTGTATTTAAGGACTTCTTCATTGCTCACTCTCAGATTATAATGAAACTCTAAATGAGTGCTTTATGAAAGTCCCCTTGTTTAATAAAGCAGTTAATTGAAAAACTGTAATTTTTCTGTAAGCTGAGACAGTGCTAACACACAGATACATCAGTCTTTTCTAATTATTTTCTTATTTTGTTTTCCTATAAAAATAGAAAATCCATAAAAAGTTCAAAAAACGTTCACTTGCAGTGTGCAACTGATATTTCTATTTCTATGTCATTTCCAATATGTTAAACTTGAAGCAAAGCAACACTAATGAAATTCATTAACCTTGGAAATTATTAACAGAACTGGTGAAGCATTTCGTGTGTTTATCAGAGTCACTACTGTACAGATTAATGCCACGGAAATCCTAAAAATGCGAGGTCATCAATTCACACTTCAACTTTGTGTCCCGGTACACCAAGAAAATAACTTATGCTAAATCACACTGATGGTAAAGCAAATAACGATTAGAAAATGAGTTACAATCCATATACATTGCTGAAACATGACGACGGTGTCAAATATCCTCATAATCACCCGGTCCTCACAAAAATAAAGTGTTTTTATAGCTTTTTTTTTTTTTTTTTTTTAACTTTCATGGTTAACTTAGGTCAAGGTGTAGTCATATCATTAATTTCCTACAGTAATAGAAGGTCCTCACAAAACAAACAAACAAACAAACAAAAAGCATATGTGTGTGTGTTTTGACTCATTTATTATATTAAATAAAAGCTGACTTTTTTTAGAATAAATAAATAAATAAATGGCTCTTTTGCTTTTGTTAAACAAAAGCTGTAGTATTTGTGAGAAAAAGAACAAAAAAGTTCCTTATGGGCACAAGGCAAATGTCCCCACAAGGATTGGAATATCTGACCGTTTTGACTTTGTGGAGACATTTGCCTGGCTCCCATAAGGAACATTTTATTTTATTTTTTTCTTCACAAAAACTGCAGCTTTTGTTTAACTGCAAAAGCTTTTGTTTAATTGCCAAATATAGCTTTTGGTCATTAGGTTAGGGTTAGTTTTCATGTGTTGCACTAATCATCTACAGTAATCGGTATGTCAGTGGAAGGTCCTCACAAAGATGGAGGACCTGTATGTGTGTATTTTTGTGTGTTAGTATGTGGCTCAATAGCAGAGGTTCAACGTTGTAATGCTCAGACGGAAGGATGTAAAAAACACTATAGGTTACTAACACGCCTTGCTGAAGACACGATCAACTGTTGACCAAAAGGTTTGTTGAAGTTACGTATCACTTTTAACTCCTTAATCACGTAGGCTCCAGACTTACATTCCTCACACTTTCCTGTGAGTTTCACTGTAGTTACAAAATTATGTGCTTTAATTCAAATGTGTGGTGGCCTTATGACTTTTGGCTAAAGCCTGGAACATTCCAGATCGCAAAGTAAACTTATTAGGTTTACTTGATTTTTTGCAGCAAGTAGTCCACATAAAATAGTGTCTTTTGTTGAGTTGGGATTTTAGCCCTCCAGACTAATATCGCACTCAACCGTCACTGGATATCTGTGAATGACAGACGGGTTCCTCACCAGAAGAGTGACACGAGAGGAAGCTTGCCAGGTTGTGCCTCCCTTCCTCTTCTTGTTCTTGCTGTTGGTTGTTACAGATATAGTGGTTTATTTATAGACATTGCCTGTTTTTTTTTTTTTTCAGATTCCTGCCTCTCTTGTGTTCATGGAGTAACAGGCGAGGGTGAATGGACCAGTGTCTTTCATCCTTTTGTCCCCTAACCAACAGCTTCACATCTCCATCAGAGATTTTTTTTTTTTTTTAGCATAAAAACATGATCACAAACAAATCAAGGCAACTTTTGAAATCACTGGTCCATAGACTTCCATGGTTTTAATTAGCAAACTTTCAGTATGTTACATTCTCAGTAGTAAAGGCACTAGAGTGTACCATCAAGGGTACCTTTAATATGTATCATACTAAAGGTACTAAAGACAAGGAAACGTACGATTCGTTACCTTTATTTATGAGCGCGTTGAGCGAGGTTTTCAGCCTTTTGACTATAAAATATGCCCTCTGCTGGTCACAGTCTGGTACAGCAATCTGTTCTTGGACAAGACCGATGGATAAGAAACTGGCAAATGTTCAGAATGATGCTTGAACAATCACATTACACCAGCTCTTAAATCTCAATCTAGTTCTTTGAAAATTGCTTTTTATTTATTTATTTATTTATTTATTTATTTATTTATTTATAGTGTTGTCTCTCTTTATCTTAGCATAATAACTGATATGGTCCTGATAGATAATGGTCAAGCTGGACATTTTACATAAGATGATAAGATAAGAACTACTGACAATCTTAGTACTACTTAAACATGCATTTGTATAATATTTATATATATATATATATATATATATATATATATATATATATATATATATAGTGGGGTCCAGAAGTCTGAGACCACATCGAAAATCTGGGATTTTTTTTTTTAATTTAAAACTGGAAATAAACATAAAGTTTTAGAATAAAAAAAAAAAGCAATATGCAACATCTTGTCTTTTCAATATTTAAGATGTTGCACAAGTTCTAGGTCCCTATTTACATGTAAGCAAATGTGTGATATGTACAAAAGCTCAGATTTTCCTCATGCCTAATCTTTTCTGCTGTGGTCGGATTGTTACACCTCTATTATCCAGTGTCTGGTTTGAGTCTGGTTCCTCTCTCGGTTTCTTCCTTATGTCGTGTCAGGACATTTTTTTCTCACTTCTGTCATGTTAGATGATTAAGTCTTTCTCCCTTTGTGGCTCAGCTAGTGCCTCAGTTTGCCCTTCGACTAGTTTATACTGGTTTTATCATCATTTAGGCATCATGTTTTTGGATTGTCCGAGCGTCCGTCCCTGTGTCTGTCTGTCGAAGATTCTCGGTAGCTCAAGAAAGAGTGGATGAACGTTTGTAGGATTTATATGGATTTATCCTTATAACCAGCAGATGAACTGATTTGAACTTGGAATTGATTCAATCAGGATCAAGGTCACAGCGAGGTCAAATGTCTGAAACAGTTTTTCTTCAGTAACTTCCTTCCTGTTTGTCATACTGAGATATTAATTACACGTTCATAGCCAGGAACTCAAGGCCCATTTTCTGGCTATATACGATTGTTGCCATGATGATACCTGATGAGATGATGATATTGTTCTCCTATTTGAACCAGTGAGCTCTGTAACCCTTTTAGTCTTATAGCTGGCCTCTTGGATACTTCTCTGACAATTGCACGTGTGCTCAGTTTAGAAGAACGTCCTGGGTAGGTAGCGTCTAGGTAGCGTCTGGGTTGTGCTATATTTTTTTCCACTTTGCTGTAATGGATTTCACGGTGCTCCTTGGACCTTTCAAAGCTTACTGGTCTTTTTATAACCTTCTCCAGCTGTTTTTCTTCTTTGACCAGCTTCATCATGAAGCTTCACGGGCAGTTCCAGCAGGACTAATCTGATCTGCTGTTTTAGCTGTGAGATCTCCCAAAGTCAGAGATATTTACTGTGCGAGCATACACTTGGACACAGGTGGATTTGAAATAAACACAGGTGTATGCTAAAAATATTTAGCGTGAGTGCTCAAGAAAATGAAACACTCGTCCTTATTTAGACTGTTAAAAGAATTGCATACTTATCAATTACGATTTTAGATTTTATATTTTTAAATTATTCTGAGGACATTAAATACTTTATTAAATTTTATTTCTATAGAGAGTTACTTCAGAAATAGCAGAAAAAGTCCCATTTTAATATACTTACATTTGATGTTGCAATACAGCAAAAAGAGCAATAATCACTTGGGTCAGTACTTTCTAGAGGCTCTGTATCTCTATAATGTAAGATTTGTATAGACTTATCCTTGCTAACAAATGATCTGATTACATGGCATTGATCCAAACATGGTCATGGGATATTTTAAGGATATTTCAGGTATGCAGTAAGTTAGTAAAAAGAAAGACTAGACTTATTGGCGGCAGACGCATCCCTCTTCTACTTCTCTTTTCTTCTGGAATTATTAATCATCCACATTACTTGCTCGTGGAGTAGGTAAACTGAGTGTAAATGTTAGCATTCATGAAAACAGAACACCAACTTACGGGATAGCGTGACACAGACTTACCGTTTCCCACCCTGATGGACACACCCGCCCTAAATCTGTGTGTGTGAATAATAAACCAGTGTTAGCTCTCTATTCCATCTATACCAAAGCTAGATCCATGAAGAGAAAAAAAAAAAAACACATAATCTGATTATTCACATGTAAAATTTACACCTCACGCATTATATTTCATACATTTTTTTTTACATGTTGTGTATATCTTTCACTATTTCTTTCCATAATTATTTTCACATGTAGGGCAAATACTCCAAAAGTAATATCTTAGCAAGTGAAAATTTCTTAAATATGGGGCAAATTTATATAATATTTCCTTTTATGAGCTTATTATTAAATAATTTTTAATTTTCTTATTCTGTCAGCAAAGAATTTTGCTTCTTTCTAGAAAATTATTTTAAATAATCTGCACACAAACCAAACATATTTCATGCTTGAAATTAGTAAAAAAAAAAAAATAAATAAATTAAAAATAAGTCTAGAAATAGGATGAGTAATCATTTATGTAGTTTACTGTAATTTAATAATAAATTTATTAATAATAAATTTGTCTATATTTAAGATATATTTACTTGCTAAGATTTTTCAGATGTGATTTTCTCACCAGATTAATTTATTTTTATTTGTCAATTTTTTCTTATGTGATTTTTTAAAATTCATTTTTTGATCCATGTATTTTCATTTATTTGGTTAGTTTTATACATAGTGCACTAGGTTTCATTTTTCGAGATGTCCTTTTCTGACATGAATCATTCTTTTTCTGTATGTGATCTCAATATTCACATAGCACATAACATGGTGAAATGCCCATGCCCATTTTCTATGTTTTTCATGTGCATAATATAAACACATATATCCAGTATGTCTCAGGAGCTTGCTTTGTTAACACAATTCACTGACAAACTACAAAACAACAGCCTTCTTCTTCTTTACACATTTTTATTCTTTTGTTTTGACACATTACAATTTCAGACACCAGCAGCGATCTTAAAAAAAAAATTATAATAATAATAATAATAGCTCTTTAATAAACAGGTTCAGCGATAATCAACTTTGCCTACAAAATGTTGATACAATTTGTTATGTTTGTTCTACAGTAACCAGATAATAGGTCCAATATTACAGGTGCCAGATTAAATATCGTCATCATCATCATCATCATCTAGATGTTCTGGGAAAAAAAACGAAAGAAAGCAGCAAGAGAGATTGCGTTTCAGTTTACTGATGATGTGGTACACAAATGCTGAAAATACTGATCCCCAAAACCACGTGTGATGTTTGAGCACTGGAATATTTTAAAGCTCTTAAAGCTGTTTCTTCAGATTTGCAGAGGAATAGTGGAACAGTTCCTCTACAGTAATGTAAGAGAGCGAAGAAAATGAAGCAAAAGCAGTATTAATTAAGCAAACACCAGTGTTAGTGGATTATTCTTGCGCACAGTTTTAAGTTAAGAACCAGAGGAAGGCAGTCATGCTAGCGGAAGCTGCTGGAGGAGCTGATCGACCTCGTCCTCGTAGCTCTGAGGTAAGGAAGAGTCAGTGCTTTTGGACTGGTTAGACAGCGTTAAGGCATCTTCTGGGCTACAAGGAAATATCAGTACAGTATATAGCGTCTCATATGCATAGCTTTGGAGCTAAAATCAAGCAGAGAGGATGATTTTCCTGATCTAACATACCTAACTAATAGTGTTAGAGCAAGCAATTCACCAAATGGTGCTTTTTAAAGTTTCAGATTATTATTCAGTTATTCATATTAAGCATATAATAAGCTTATGGTTCAGTAGCTGCTATTAATTATTCATTGAGTAGAGTGAAACTAATAGGAAAGGTGTGCACACTCTCAGAAATACATGTATGGTATCATCTTTTGCACCTTTAGCATGTATACTTTATATATCTTCAAAAATAAGCAACATAATTAGACTTTAAGGACTTTAGGTTAGTTAAAGGTGCACTAAATGCGCCTTCTCATGTTAAAGGTATAAAAAAATGTACCATTAATGGTACCACCCAGGATACCTGTCAGCATGGGCGGGTCTTAGGGGGCTGGGCCCACCCACAGAACCACTAACGCCCTAACTCGCATGAATAGTTTGAATGATAAACGAATGATGTTGAATTTTATATTGTCTTGATTTCTGGACAGTTCCTTATCAACATTATTTGTGTTTCCAGTTTTTTTTTCTTCAAAAGTTTACAACAAAAAATTCAAAAATAACGTCGACTTTATCATTTTAGACCGAGGCCTAGCGACAGGTCTGCCACCCAGGCATCAGGGTACCTTTATTTCTGAGAGTGAGGAATGTGAATCTTTATATACACATATTAGAATTTGCAGGCATTACCTTCTTACCTTCTCTTTCCTGCTAAGACTGAGTTCAGGTACTTCTTGGCTGCCATCTGCTTGCGATATCGGCTGTAGTTGTCTGTAAACACCGCATCCGAGTGACGCTTCATGCGTAGGTCATCTGCGCTCAGCTCATCACTGCAAATTATACCATCATGCCCTTGTCATTGCACAGATATTCATAACCTTAATAAAATATTCCTCTATATAAAATCTCTGGACATCTATTTGTAAACATAATTCAATATTCTGCTCTATATTGACATATATATGTGATCTTAATTAAATATTGTGCTATAAGCTTTTATACCAAATGCATAGATATTTGTAAGGTTAATTCAATATCCTACTGTGTAATTCTGTTTGGACAGATATTTGTACTCGTAATTAAATATTCCGCTATGTGAGACACACTGGACAGCCATTTGTAAGCTTAATTACATTCGAGTCATCATGGTCATGGGACGTGCATAGCTGAGTTTTCAAGGCGAATCTCAAACAAAATCTATAAGCCTAACTTCTACACTGTGCTGTGAATTAGATGTGCAGGTGTATAATGGATAAGGGAAAAAATATTTACCTGACACGCTTGGCAAGTAAGGATTCAAGGTATTCTTTGGCTGAAAGTTGTCCGAGGAGTTTGCTGTATCCGCTGGTGAAAAGTCCATCAGCGTGTCTTGGTGGTCTGCGTGAAATGACAGGAAAATGAATCCACATTATTAACAAAAAAACAAATAAAAATATAGCCTTTAAATAAATTCATGAAGGCATCTTGTTTATTTGATATACAGTCCACTTTTCTGAGTCTACACTTCTTCATATGTTTTTTTTTACCTTTCCACTGTGTTTGCAATTTCATACAGAAGTTTATACACTTCGAGATCCTGAGAGGGCTCGTTTGGCCACGCACCGTCCCCGTCACTGTTCAGACTGCCTGACCTACAGAGCATCAGCGTGTGTCATTCTTTACTGCATTCTGTACTTTATCATATCAGGAGAGGAAAACATTTACAGGCTACTTAAAGGCAAATTTCATTTCTCAGAATGAATTGGGAGGGGATTCGATCTTCTCACCTGATGGCAGAGTATGTGCTGATGGCCGGGAGAGCTGAAAGTGTTCTGCAGCACAACACGCTACACACAGCCATAAAGAACAACTGAGAGGTGCTCACGGATCTCCTAGCTTTCTTCATATCTAACACAAAAAGAGGTCATGAGCATGGGTAAAGTGCACTCTGAGAAATTTAGGTATCAAACTGTACTGTTCCTTGTCGCTCAGTTGGAATTATCAAGGGGACATCTTTCATACCTTTACTAAGTATCTTTATATCTTTAGCAATGTTTTAAGGTATTTAATTGGCCCTCAATGACCACTGATGTACCTTTAAAGCTTTACGCCAGAACTAATTAAAGGTAAAACATAGTAAAATATATACTAAACGTACAAAAGATACTCTTGATGGTACGCTCGATGGTTCCACGCCAGTGGTCATGAAAAGTACTGTTTGATTCCGTTATTTTCTGAGAGTGTGCTGGACAAGTGCTCAATATTCACCTCTAGGAATGTGCTAAATGATCGATCTTGAACCAAATCTTACTATATTACATACATGTATACCATATATGTATATATTTCTACCATGTCTAGATGTTTATTCATAACCCGATTGTCCATCATTTCCAGATGTTTCATCTTAAAACCAAATTTCTAGAATTTTAGATATTTAATTTTTAACTGAGTTTCTAGCATTTCTCCATGTTTAATCTTAAACTGAGGTTTTAGAATTTTAGATGTTTAATCTTAAATGCAATGTTTAGCATTTCTCAATTTTTCATCTTAAACTGAGTTTCTAGAATTTCAGATATTTCAGCTTGAACTGAAATTCTCACATCTTAAACTGGATTTCTAGAATTTTGGATATTTAATTGTAAAAAAAAAAACAACAACAACAAATCTAGATTCAGTTTAATCTTGAACTGAATTGCTAGAAGTTATAGATATATAATCTTAATATGAATTTATTACATTTCTACATATTTAACCTTAAAGCAAATTTCTAGAACATCTAGAATGTGCATATTTAATCTTAAACCGAATTTCTCGAATTTGGTTTACAAATCTGCACAATTCACTGCTGTGTACATAAAGATCGTGGTCTATGGAAATTATTTTCATGTATATTTTTTAGATACTCACTGTCGTGGGGGTGTGAACCGCAAAGGACGCTGTCCGAGGTGCTGGAACCAAAACAGCAGCTCGCCGAGAGCGCACGAAACTCCCGATGCTTTTCCTGCGTAAAATCAAAGAAAGTTTTCTTCTTTTCTCGAGTTGTTCAGATATGCACAAGCTCCTCTACCTCTGCTCTTGTGCTCCTCCGCCTGCCGCGTTTTATACAGACGGTCGTTTCGTTTTCCTCTGACACTGTCCTGCGTCATGAAGGTCCCGGTAGAATCGAGCAGAGAAATGACGGAGAGGGAATTAATGGCCGGTGGTCTGGTCCTCGAAAGCCCGTGGTCAAATCGCAAATTTGTTTAACTGATGACTCACTTTTACTAGTAACCGCCTGTGTGTCAAGTGGTCAAACAGACATTAGTTTAGAGTATGAAGTACACACACACACACACACCCTGAAGCAAGAATACACCCTGGAACGGCCACCAGTACATCACAGGGCACCATCTACACATGTTCACACACTCATTCAGACATTGGGGCACTTTAGCATAGACAATCCAACTTTACCAGCATGTTTCTGGGAGGTAGAAAGAAACTGGAGACCCAGGAGGAAACCCACGGACAGAACATGC
Organism: Pangasius djambal; assembly: GCA_022985145.1. Taxonomy (NCBI): domain Eukaryota; kingdom Metazoa; phylum Chordata; class Actinopteri; order Siluriformes; family Pangasiidae; genus Pangasius; species Pangasius djambal. The sequence goes on along the minus strand of CM040985.1, from coordinate 6,055,340 downwards.
AAAATGCCACAGAAACAGCAACAGAAGCTCGGGATTAAACTGGGGACCCCGTGACATCGGTACCCACCACACCACCGTACCACCATAAAGGTCTCTGTAGACTTATAAATAATTTAAGATGGTATTAATGCACAAGAACTGATTAAAAATGGCCAACGAACATTTCTAGTCTATAAGGACTAATGCTAGCATTGTCTAATATCTAATTGTCTAATGTCTAATTCATAGCTAATGTGCTATGAATAATACGTAGCCTACTTTAAGGAATAAGCTATACATCGGCATAATTGCTTGATTTTTTTTTTTTTTGTGTGTGTGTTTGTTTGTTTGTTTCTTTTTTCTTTTTTTTTGCCTCCCTTGCAAGTAAAAGTTCAACACTTTGATATCTGCTTCTAAATGAAAACTTATTATTTCCAGTACTAGACAATTCTAGATACTGTCAGAAGGTGTTGATTTATTTTCTATTGCAGCAGCTCTTTTCCAGCTGTAATTCAATAAACAGGGTTAAACGAATATGCTTGCTCTAATATATTATTGTTTCCATAGTAGCAGCTAATACACAGGTACTTGTTTGGCGGATGCACAAAATAATCTAATATTAACAATAAGCGAATTAAAAATGTTTTGTTACATAACAAAGAAAAACATATACTCATTGATATGATGACGCTTTCTGTAAGGATATGTTTATTTAATATTTATGGAAGGAGTCTCCAGTGTTAGTGCTTTGTAACAACAAGGGAAAGTCTTCAGGACTTTGTGGTTTCTTGGTCACATGAAATGCTGGAACAATGTAACTAAATGGTTAAAAAAGGACAACATATTTGTTAAAGAATAAAAAAAATTGTAATCATTGGAAAGTTTCTGTTGTATGAGATGAATAAATCATGCTGTTTTCATGCTGTTATTGGAAAATAATTAAACATCAGGATGGTAACAGTAATTCTATTCACAGACTGCCACGAGTAGAATTTTCATATCAGTTTTGATATCCTCAGTGATTTATTCGACTATAGCAAACTTGTCGAAATAGCGATCAAAACTATTTTACTCATCATTAATATTGGCTAAGTTAGCTAGCTAGCTAGCTTAGCATACAGGTTCTGCAGCTAAATGTTTCAAGCTACCTCGTCATCCTATAATCTTAGAAAGTGGACTGAAGTGTAACACGAGAGGAACTGCTCATTTGCATAGAGCCGATGTTAGTGTGGTCATTAAACGATCTTCACACTGAGTAATTGTGCCAAAGATCATAGGATGACAGGTATCTCGAAACATTTACCTGCAGAACCTGTATGTTAAGCTGGCTAGCTAGTGGTTTAATGCATGTACGTATATACTTAATACAATTGTTCGTATATACTTAATAAAATTGTTTGCCTACAAAATAATAAACTGAATTTTTCTGTTTATGTATTAGGTCAAGGTTTGTGAATTTTCTTACACATTCCTATATTTAAGATATTTATGACAATATCCCAGGTCAGGATTTTCTAAATAGTTTTGCATATTTTAAACCTATTCTGTAACATACAAGTACATTTTCCCCATTTGTTTTCAAATATCAGTTTTCAGATGTCACAGGACGCACGTTCATCATCACCCTGATTAGATTCATAAACTTATGACGAGGAGTGAGTTGGGCTGGTCATTACAGGCATCGTGTTTCATCATTACAAGTTGCCTATGTGCATCTCCAACTCCCCGAGTGCACTGGCCCACAGGGTCAATCAGATTACTGCATTCTGCATGTTCACTAATCAGATTGGACCTCTCATTTTCATCTGCTGTAGATTCAGGTCAGTGAGTAAGCCACTTTATAAAACTTCAAAAGCAGAAAATACAGAAAATGACTGCTGTGAGTATGTTTTTGCTATTTAGACAGGTATATTGCATCAGGTATTACCTTAAGGCTTTCAGAAACAGCAGACACTATAGAAGTAGTCATGGAAGAGAGGTGATAAGAGACAATGAAGCCTCCTACCTTCCTAATACTCCAGCTAGCACCTTTCTTAAGAATGTTTAGTAAAATATTACAGTATAATGTTACAGGATCAGCATGCCTTAGGTGGGGATTTTTGTCCCTGCAGTCCCTGTTGGGTCACTTCCCAACAGCCTGAATCCACTAACGCCGTGTAATCTGTCCTGACACACTTTCTTGTGTTTCTAACCATAGCATGGTTTGATCTCAGACAATGCATCTAACCTAGTGTTAATCTCAAACTATGTGCCTGCCCCGGGGTGGACCTTGAATCATGCCGCTGCCCCAGTGTTGATCTTGAGCTATGCACCTGCGTCAGCATCGAGCTTGAACCATGCACCTGCCCCAGTGTCAATCTTCCACAATGTGCATGCTTCAGTGTTGATCTCAGACCATGGATCTGCCCCACTGTTGATCTAACACCATTCGTCTGACCCAGGGTCAATCTCAAAACATGCCTGGCCCAGTGTCGATCTTGAACCATATGCATGACCTATGTTGATCTTGGACAGTGCACTTGCCCCAAATGTGGATCCGGAACTATGCACATGCCCCAGTGTTGATCTTGAAATAAAGGACCCAGTACGGCCCACTATTGATCTTGGACCATACACCTGGCCAGGTCAAACTTGAATCTCAAACCGTGTGCTTTCCCCACTGTCAATTTTGGGTCTTGCTGGCATGGTCTCCATCTTCAACCATATACCAGATCAGTTTGAACTATATGCTAAATAGCATGTCTTATCCATTTTGCCATTTGGCTTAATGTCAAATGAATGGAATTCTAATTTTACCTAATGGTGCAATATACAGGGTGGTGTCAATGCAAAGAGAGGCAGAACTACCATGATGGATCCTGGTGCTGATTTCACTGTGTAGCTAATTCCTACCTCCAAACTGTGGAAGCATGGATAATATCACTATCCAACTGGTAAGTTATTTAATTCCATTCCATTCAGGGCTCTGTGCAGGCCACTTAAAGTTCTTCCACTCCAACCCTGACAAACCATGTCTTTATGGACCTTGCTTTGTGTGCAGGGGCACTGTCATGCTGGAACAGGATTGGGCTTGGCCCCTTAGTTTCAGTGAAGGGAAATAATAATGCTGCAGCATATAAGGACATTTTAGACAATTGTGTGTTTCCAACTTTGTGGCAACAGTTTAGGTGTGATGGTCAGGTGTCCATATACCTTTGGCCATATTGAGCATGGAGAGGAAAGAAGAAAAATGATTCATAACTGAATTAGGTAGATAGTTTAGTAATATTGTGTTCTTTAAGACTAATTGATGGTAGCTGCAAGGTAACAGTGTTCCAGTGCCAAAATAGTACAGTGGGTGTAAATGTAATAATTTGCTTGTGTGAATTACATGTTGCTTAGTAGCCATGCTTGTTTGGACAGCACTGCTGGTCATAATAGAACAGCTAGGTTTCTGACTGCACATGAAATATTAAGGGTGCAGGATTTCAGATATGTCAAAGACAGCACATTCCCGTAGAATCTGCGTTAATAAAGTACTATATGTGCACAACCAATATTATAAATCTCCTTATAGCCAAACTAGCCTGTGATGTCAGAGGTTTTACTGTTAAAGGAGTGGAGATGTTTACAGTAGGAATGGTGAGCATCTGAGATAATATGAAGAAGACATCCATTAAACAACTTGAACAGTTTAATTACTTGGCAAAAAGACAAACTTATAATCAAGAATGGATACACTTACAAAGAATCAGATGAGCAGGCCGATAAGCTAAGTGGCAGTGGCAGTTGCGTAGGATGCAGACTGGAAGAACATTACTATATTACATAAAGAAACATAAATTAATTAGAGAGACCATTTATATTTCCAGGAAGTGGAGGACCATTTAAGGTGAAATAGGTATTGCAAGTTACAGAAAATTGATCAACAAAAGAAGAAAAATTTGGATGTTAAAAACATCTGAAGTTTGGAAGAAAATTAGCTACCATAGGAGTTGGTTATGGGTTCTACAACATGGACATCCATACATTTTCATTTAACCCTCTTGCATTAATTAAGTACCTGCCATTAACATTTGGCTAAGATTTGATGATTTGAAGATTTTACTCCAGTTTCCTCCCCCATTCCAAAGACATGTATTGCAGGCTGATTGCTATTCCCAAATTGTGCCCTGTGATAGATTGGCACCCCAACCAGGGTGTGCCCTGAGTTCCCTGGGATAGTCTCCAGGCTCCCTGTGACCCTGTGTGGGAAAAGCAGTATGCTTGGATGATTTATTATTAATGAGACTTTTTTGTTTTTGTTTTTTCCCAGGAGCTTTAAAATTTTTAACATGAATTAGCTCTTATAGCCCCACTCTACTATAAAATATGCTAGGAAGTGTGTGTCAAGCCTGAGTGGTGACTCTTAGTATTTTAGTATAATATTATAAAATTACTTATACCACAGCACTCTTGACATTTATGGAAGGAGGTATGGCAGGAGTCTCCAGCGTCAGTGCTCAGTTTTTCGCTAAGGATTTGTGAATTATCGGTAACACAACAAGCTACAAAAAATAATACAGAGTTTGGTGAGGGAACAACTGTTTACTGTATATCGCTATAACATAAGTGAAAAAAGGAACTAACTTTTCTCATGGACGTTCCGTAACATTAACTGTAACTATAAATGGATAAAAAGTATGAGGTGAAGTTCAAAAATAAATAGAAATTGTAATTGTTGACAAATTGCTGTAGTATAAGAGGAATAAAACACTTCAGGACATCATGTTAATGTTATAGGAAAATGATCAGTTCGGGGTGGTAATAGTAACTCCTTGAATTGGGGTGCATCACACCACCCCACTGTTGATTATTTTCCTATAACAACACACCGCCAAGTGTTTAATCCTTACGTAATATTCTAATATTGCCATGTAATCATTTCCGTGTAATCATGTCCATCAGAAGACATCTGGTCTAGTAAAGGAGATGACAAATGATCACACACACGTGTCCTGCTTCCTTAATGAAACTTTTTTTATTACTGCTTTCTACAATTTATGAATGTGATGGGTTAACGTCACAAATGAACTTTGGAAGGAACTGATATCATCACGGGTTTCCCAGCATTTCCCAGGTTTATCTACGCCAGGTTTACTTGACGTTAAGAGTGTTTGCCTTGGCCTTTGTGTAGGCATGTGTGCTAAGATTGATGAAGCACCTCAGGAAAGCAGACATGGTTTTGGTAATGGTGGCCTGTGCATCTGTTATGACCGGACTGCGCTCATTTCCTGAGACTAGTGCTGAGGGACTATCAGCGAAGAGGGAAACCAGAGAGGGAAATTGGCCGCTAATCCAGAAAGCTCTTTTGCTGATTTGAGCCTGGTTTTGTGGAGTCATGGGCAATGTTGTGATATCCTTGAGCTACGATCGCACCGATTCATGCCCTAGAGTGCTTGGAAATGATTTAGGTAAAGGTCAAGCACCTTAAACAGGCTGCTAAATATGTTAGCCTTTTATTCTTGTGTAATGTTATTGGTCTAAGCCTGCTTTGTCATTGTCCAACCTGTTTCTTGCTGTCTTGAAGAAAGAAATCTCATGGTTTGATGATCTCAAAAAAAAAACAAAAAACATCCATATTCAGAGCCCTTTTCATGTTGGTTTGGTTTTCATTTAACATTTGAATGATTACAGTTCTTTGTAACATGTCTTTCAGCTCATTACCCAATATTATATGAGAACCAAAACTTAGGTTCTCTTTTTTTCAGTTTTCTGCTAGTATTAGTCATAGGAAACTCCCTACAACCTGAAAGGACGCTATGACACTCTTCCTTTGTTTGAGAGTTAACAGTATCAGCTTTTCTGTTCCTCATTTGTCCTTTCATGCTCTGGCTCCACTCACTCATTGTACCTGTGTCTTGCTTATGGATGGAATAGGACTCATAATGTAGACTCTTTAGTTTGAGCTTTGTCTATGTAACTGCATTTCTTTTTTTTATGCTTCTGTTTTCTTGTATTTCTCATTGTTCTAGTCTTTACTGCTTTTGGATTACTGGGTATAGAAATTTAAATCTATTATTAATGTTTTTACTCTTATTTTCTGAAAATGCCTTGTACGCAAATTCAATTGTCCCACGCAGCATGTGCATGGCCAGATGCATTTTGTGTGGTTGGTAATAGTGACTTTTTCTTGTCTTATTAACTTCATGAAAGAGAAAAAATAGCGGCTGGCGATGATATATGATGTGTCATTCATTAATAAATTACATTTATAATCAGCAGATTTTGTGGTATAAGAGGAATAAAACACTTCAGGTTATGCTGTTCTAGGAAAATAATGAACTTCAGGGCGGTAACACTATTTCTGCTTCATGACTCCAGACTGCATTCACACCACCATGTTGGTGATTATTTCCCTTTAACAGCACACTCCCAAGTGTATTATTCCTTACTTATTTCCCAGATCTGCATAAATCTTACTTGGCTGCTATGTACTGGATATTATTCAGTTATTCAGACTGGAGTGCAAATCTGGAACCATCAAAGGCTCCTGAGAGTTTAATGGATTATTAACTTGGAGTCCTGGTTTTGTCTCTGGTTGATGGTCAGCTGTTTAACAGGTCTTGTAAAGATCCAATAAAGATCCGGTCAGCTAACTGTGGTCAAAACACTAAATATCATCAATCCTATCTGTGTAGACCATGATCTCACTGTTACAAATTCAGAATCATTTCCACAATTCAGTTATGAAGAATAAAGATTAGAGCTCTGGGTGCGGTTTGCATTTGTAGCTCTTCTTCTGACTTTATATGTATGAAATTAAGCAAATTTCATTCGTTCAGATTTATACAAATGTTTCATGATATCAGGCTTTTTTTTGTTTGTGCAAAAGGAGAGTGAGTTGCTTGAAAATTCCTAGCTATAATATGGAATTAGTTAAGCAGCTTGAAAGTATATTATATAGTAACTACTACAAATTATACAGTTACTACAGTAAAACTAATGGGGATGTATGTAGTTACAAGAAACAGAAATCTTATATTAACATGAACTTTGCTTTCTAACTGTCTTATAAGAGCAGTTATCTAGGTTATGGTTAGCATTCGGTGGCGGGATTTGTGTTTGTACTTTTCCTTATAACTTTATTTGTATAAAATTAAGCAAATTACAACCATGTCACACTCCTTTGCTGAAATTCATATGAATTTTTCATGTTATCTGAAAATAAATAGTAATTTAATTGAAAATTCCTAGCTATGGTATGGAATGAGTGAAGCAGCATGAAAGCCTATGAATTATCAGTAACTACTGTAACTAATAGGAAATATGTATGGTCACAAGAATCTGAAACCTTGTTCTTAACTTGAACCTTCCTTTCTCGCTGTCTTATAAGAGTAGTTATGAAGGTGAAGTTTAGAGATTGGGGGCAGGGATGGCATTTGTAATTTCACTTCCAAATTTATTTTTATGAAATTATGCAAAGTCCAACCATGCTGTTCTCATTTGTTCAAATTTGCAAAGATATCACACTTTTTAGTTTGTGTAAAAGAAAGTAAATTGCTTGAAAAATTCCTAGCTATGATATGAAATGAGTTAAGCAGCGTGAAAGTGTATTATTTAGTAACTACTACGAACTATTTAGTAGCTAGCTTAAGCCTTGCTTAAAGTTTAGAGCTTTTGAATCTAGAGCTTTTCTGTTTGAAATTCAAATCAAGTCCAAATTCCAACCACAGTCACGCTGATCATTCAAATTCATACCCAGTTGTCATGGTATCAGGATATCTTTTATTCGTGCGAAGAAGAGTGTGCTGCTTGAAAATTCCTTGCTATAGTATGGAAAGAGTGAAGCTGCATTTACTGCTTTACGGTCTTTATGGTCTTGCCCTGCATGGCAGTGAGCGATGTGAAAGGAAGCAGGTGTCAGAAACACAAACAGAGATGCTCAATCGTAATCCTGTGAGAATTACTGGTGAAAAGGGCAGCCATGCGACATTTTACATTGTACCTTCACTAACTCGACAAAATTGCTTTTTCGAAACTCTGATATATTGCTGTATTGCAAGTACAGTCATGCCAAGGGTGTGATAGATTAGGGCTTTTAAAAATATATTATATTTCATAGACATCGCAAATCTAAACATGCCCTGATGTAGGTTTGACCTGGTGATAAACAGGAGCTCTGAAAAACAACGGTGCAGGAATATATTGGTTGAAATAAATTTAATTTTCAAGCTGCTTTATGAAATACGTATCCAGGGTAGGACTCTAATGTGTTTGGATGTTTTCAAGGTTTTATTTTCTCACCCAAAAGTGTCAAGTCCCCGACCACAGCGTGACGCACTGAGTGCAGCGTTCATTAATAAATCAACTCAAAGTCATCACCACTGATGAGTCAAGATCTTCATTTGTGTGAGGGTCTCGGCAAGTGCCCCGCATTCTTTGTCGAAAACGGACGAATGATTAGAGACGCTCGTCTACTTGAAATATCCCTCCTCATTACTTAGAAAAAGCTAATTATCGGCAGCCCCTTGACTGTTTTCTCCTTGAATAACACACATTTTTCACACGTGTGTACTTCTGTTCTGAAATTAACACCTAACATAGGCCTATATGTTTAATGAGCTTAAATATTATTAATTGGACATTATTTTGTGTTTGAGAGATAAAATCATATTGGCTTAATTTCTTCTTACGAATCTCTTAAATCATTTAAATCAAATATATTTCCCTTACAGAAATGTCACATGAGCTTCTCATGTGAATAATCACTTAACTCATGTGATATTTACATGTGCATTTTGTAGACAGATCACGTTATATTTCACACATTTTTCATGTATAGTGCAAGTGTTTTTATTTCCACATGTGATTTTTGTCACGATTCATTTATTTCCACGTTACTTTTATAAAATGTATTTTTCACGTATGATTTTTTTCACATGATCCTTTTTGTCGTTATTTTGAGATGACTCATTTATTTTCACCTGTGATTTTTTTTTCATGTGATTTGTTTAATTCGACATTATTTTTTACAAAATTTATTTAGTTCCACGTGTGAATTTTACAGAATTCGTTTATTTTTGTGTGTTATTTTTTTGACAGTTCATTTCAGATGATTTTACACAATCCATTTAATTTCATGTGATTTGTTTCACACAATGAATTCATTTTCATGTGATTTTTTTTTTAACACATAATTCATTTATTTCTACGTTTTATTTTTATACAATGATTTTTTTTACGTTATGTTTTTCGAGTGGATTTATTTTACTCACATAGTCATGTGAAATGAATGATGTTTCTGTTAGGGACAGGTGATCATACATTTTTCACATGTGACATTACAAAGTCCACTGTGTGTGAAATTTTTTTTTGAAATTTAAAAGAATTTTAAAACCAGCGATGTGTCTAAATGTGTTTTCTGTAAGGGGTAGTATGCTGTGTTCAGATAGCTGATTTGCAGTTTATTGATAATCCGATCCACTTTACCCAGAATTTCACTGCCTCTCGTTGCATTTCTGCGTTTCCTAAATGAAAACGTTGTTTTGATGAGAAATGGCAGCTTATCAGTAATGACTCCGCTGTCTCCTGTTCCTGTCGCAGTCCTGTTCTTGTTGATTGGCTTTGCTCTGCAGGGGCCCTGGCCTGATTAGTGCTCATTAGATTGGAGAGGGGGCTCTTGAGAATGGAGACAGAAAGAGGAAGGCTCTCCATGGTGACATTCATTTATAGCTCTGGGTTTCAGAAAGGATTAATATTCTCAGGCTATTCTGAAACGGAGCATGAGTGTGCTGTAAATGTTTATGGTTTTTGGTGGGGAGTTTTGTGAGTGACAGCATCTAAGTGGAAGAGATGAACATGAGCCATGAGCCGTTGCACCATCTAGTGGCGAAGTCTTTAATTAGTAGTAATAAAGACTGACATTTTGTGAATAGATCCAACATAATTAGTAGCAATAATTATGTAATAATTATTTATGGTAAATCACTGTATTTAACTGCAACTCATTTAACTGTTATAAGATGTGAAATGTGAACATGTTTCACAGTGTTATCATCATTAATATTTCAGACTACTGACAGTACTGCTCGTATTTAAGCTTGGCTCCCAGTTTGGTTCCTGACAGTTTCTTCTTGAACTCTTCATCCATCTGCTTACTCTGAGCCTCGCTGAAGTGGTTCTTCCAGTCTCCTACCTCACCTGTTAAAGAAACAGAATTAGCGAAGATTAACATTTGGATACCTGGTCTACAGGTTATGCTATATTGGTAATATAATGTGACAAAGAAACATTAATACCATTAATAATTTATTTGAACTATGTGAGCCGGCTATCACAGAATCATTGCTAAAGTGTATTTTTGAACCCTGAAATGTTTTAGGACAGTTCAAAATCCTTATTCATGGGTGCTTAATATAACACACATACAGTACAGCTAATTACATACATGTTAAATAACATTAGCACAGTAATTACACTATAATGCTGTTCAAAAGTTCAGCATTACGATTCTTCCCTATTTAACTACTCAAAATATCAAATGAACATTTCTCTTGTTTTGTTTAATCACATTTTAACACCCAATTGACAGTTCCCATCCACAAGCTAAC
>CM040985.1:6024451-6034686 GCA_022985145.1 Pangasius djambal | reverse complement strand
AAAAAAAAATCTGTCAAGAAGAAGGATGGCCCAGTACAAACACCCATCCTCCTGTGACCTACACCACGAGTTATTATGATTTATAAAGCAGATAGTTACAGATTTAGACATCTGGGTCATGCTGTTGTAGGAAATCAATCAACGACGGGTTGGTGTGATGAAGCGGAGTTACTGTTACCAGCCCTCTAACACATGCAAACTCCGCAAATTCATCATTAATGCTCTGCTTAATTACCTTTTCGGAAAATGACGTCTGCAAATTTTCCGTGAGAAGTTTTAGAGCCTGACTGCATGGCACTGAATGTACTCTCTCCGGTGATCGTGTTGATCTGTTCATCCGTCAGGTTGAAGCTGAAGAAGTCTGTGATCTTCTTTACACCCTCAAGCAGGTTCTTAGAAAGATTTCAAAAAACATTGCTCTTATAGAAAAGCTTTTCTGTATTATTTACTGCTACAGGTGGAGAAATGAGACCAGTTTATTATTATTAGTGCATTCCAGCCTCAGATCACTGAAAATGCTGTGGTTTCAGATTGTGCATACTAACAATCAGAAGTCGGTTGGGGGAGGGGGGAGTTCTTATGTTAAATTACAGTTTATTTCATTTACAGAGGATAAATATTAAATAAGGAGAATATGTACTCTAAACTTGAATAAGCACTATAATTCATTTTCACCTGATATGCTAAAACACAAGCATGGTCAGCTTTTTACCTCCTTTAGTTCCTCAAAGGTCACAATCAACACATTAGGGTCGTCCATGTGTTTCTCCCAGCCCAGGGCGTGGTCAAAATATGAACCCCAGCCCACTGCGTATGAAAATCAGGTCAGTGTGAGAAGTCTGTACTCAGTTATCTTTAAAAAGTAAACATTATGATTGAACTCAGGGGCTCTAGAGCATTCACCTCACCTTCACCAGTAATGAAGTCGGAGAGGAATTTGTCCCAGGACTCGGCATTGGGCAACACTGGGTTTTTGTTCATGAAATGGTAATAAGAGACGGCAGTGTCTTTGGGGTTTCGAAACACCACCAACATCTGAAAACAAACAACATTTTCAGTTAAGGTAAAGAAAATATATAAGATCTACGACACAGCATTGCCTGAGTCCCTGACTGAATAATTCATGGTAGTTAGTCTGCTTTGAGGTGAATCACTGCATAAAAAGCTGAGACTTAAGGATGGAATGTTAGGTATAACTACTATTAACATAATGTCGCTGTGAAACTTGACGACTCATTGTGATCTGTCACAATCTGCATTGTGCTCTCACACTAACCTTTGTTTTATTGGTATTAAATGAAACAGGAATGTCATCAGGGTGCAAATGAGTCGAAAGCAACCGCCTTGATGGTGCCTGGGCTACAATCTGCAAAGACAAACAAAAGAAAAAAAGAAAAGAATCAAATAATTTTGCACAAGTTTTTCTCTGAGATTTTACAGTAAAAAAGCTATAAGGCTACTTTCATTCTTGGCACCAGCACACGGTTTAAATTTAATCCTATGGGAAAGGTTGTAATATACCTAAAAATAATAGAATGTGTATTTATATAATGTGTATGTAACAATACAGACCTTCTGTGTGTCTGGCGAGTAGAACTCGAGCAGTGAGTGGCTGTCAAGGACCGTGTATCCACATGTAGTCATAAGTTTCCTCAACACTCCCAACATCCAGTTACAGCCTGGAACAAAATCAGAGCTCAGAGATTACTCTGTTTGTGGTTGTGTTAAGTTTGTCATTTTCTTTTTTTTGTACTTGAAAAGTAAACAGTGATTACGCATTGTTGACACAAAACACACACATGCACACTACTGTGAGCGTTATGCATCCTGGAAACTCGGAACATTTTCACAAAGTTTAGTATTAATAACGTTGCTTCACATTGCACTTAGGAACTCTGCACTAAAGATCTGCAGTTGTTATGTACTGTGTAACTTGATCCTTATTGTATCCCTTTTCCTTACATTCTAGCCCGGAATGAGACTTTTTTAGAGCTGCAGAAACAGCTGAGAAGAAAGAAAAAAAACATGTAACAGCTGAGATTTCTTTTACCCCAAATCAGGTCTTACTCACCACATTTGGGATACGCCACCAGCAAGACGTCATCCTCCCTGGCCTCCAGGTCCTTCAAGGCATCCAGATTCTCCGGTGGGCTCATGATTGTGGAGTAGAGGATCCCATTTCGCTTGTAAAGCTTCTCCTCATCCTTCATATTCATGCCCCGCTCCATGGTGGACTTTAGGATCTCATCAAAAGTCTGGCCAGACATCTTGTCCCTGCTGCTGAAAGCACTAACTTTTCTTTCTGCTGCTGGCTGTAGAGTGTGTGTGTGTGTGTGTGTGTGTGTGTGTGTGTGTGTGTGTGTGTGTGTGTGTGTGTGCGCGTGTATGCTTGAATGTGCAGGAAGGGTTCCTGTGAGCAAGAGCTGTTTGGGTGTTTCAGGTAGTTACTTATTCATAGAGCTTTGATCTATCACCATGATTACATGGATTTCACTACATTAAGAGATGCAGTGTACATTATGAGGGATCCAGGCACTTTTTTCTTTATTATTATTATTATTATTATTATTATTATTATTATTATTATTACAATAAGAATACCAACAACAACAGATGTATCATTACTTCAAGTGTGGCATTTCCCTTTGTTGATATAAGTAAGTTGAAAGTGTCATACAACATTCATTATATATTATTAAGCACAAACTTGACCGCATTATATTAAAGAATGTTTTACTCAGATGTTTTTCATTCTAATCTCTAGCCAGCATATCCATAGTGTGTGTGTGATTTCAATACATTTCCCTGTAGTGAGACCTAAACAATAAAAACCTGTTTACTCCATTAAAGTCTATTGAAAGTTGTTGAAGTCCATCAATAATAAATGAATTTTTACTTGTAAATGAAACTCCATCAAGCTTCAATGAAGGAACAATTTTTCCAGGGGGGAGAATTTGCAGTAATGCCAATATTACCAGTGTAGATATGTGGCATATGAATGTAACAAGCCCTTCAGGAAAGGGTAAAGTGACCGGAACTACTTTTTATTGTATTGCTTTAGTGTTAAAAAGTTGATAAAACTTCATAAGAACACCTTCGGTGTTACTCATCCTGACACATTTTATTGTTCCAGTTTAATGGCTGTAATTTTGAATTCACATCACATAACTGTGTATTTTAAACAATTATCGTCAGGTTCAGCAACTGCCCTTAGACTTTTATTATAATTGAATAAACATACATTACACATAAAGTGGCTAGAGATTAAGTTGAAAAACGACTGGAGTATTTCTTGAAATAAATACTGGAACATTTTAATAAGCTAGTGATGGTGAATGAGATAAATGCCTCACACTGATAAGATGGATTACATCTTAAATTTTACATTATTTAAATGTTGCTTTAAGTCTGTTGAGATCATTTTTCCTTCTCACTCACATCTGCATGACGACTTTCAAGCTTGCTTTTTTCCTCACGTGCACCCACACATTCTTACACAACTCACTAAATCAGGAAATCGCGTGTAATCATCTCTACTACAGTTGCAGTGTGGGTGTGTCACTTTATTGTTTGTTTTCACCAACAGCGCATTACATTCTCTCTAGTAAGGTTCATAAAGTTTATGGGGTAGAAGGTAAAAGGGAGCTGGTTTGGATTACACATTTACCAAGGTTGAATCTGTGTCAGAGGGTAAGGAAGTTTATCTCATCTCTTTCTGTTCCCTCAGGCGACTCATGCAGGTTTCTCCAGGTTCCAGAGATACTACACCAAAAAAGTAAGGTGCATGTAAGGTACATGTGTGGCACCTTATTTCTCACATTTTAATGGAATTTTAGGGGGCCAAGCACCTAAGGTGCATAGGCACCCTATTGTTATTCTATGCGTGCTTAGTAGGGGGACAAGCACAGTAGGTACATAGGCACCCTATTGTTTTTCTTCTTCTTCTTCTTCTTCTGGCTAGGGTGTCTATGGCAGCCCATAGAACCATATGGTAAAAAGTTGTGAAATTTGGCACACTGATTGGAGAGGGTCTAAGGAACATACTGACCAAATTTGGGTCAAAAGTGCTGCCAACGCTGTAGCGCCACCATCAGGTCAAATTTGGGCCTAATTTGGAAGTACATCTATGGTCATAACTTTTGAACTGTGTCCAAAATTTAAAAGCCATCCTTGGATTCCCTGGGTCAAGATGAGTTCAATGCACCCTCTGACGTTAATTTCCGCCTAATTAGATTTTACGCCATCTTGGATTTTGTCAAAAACAGATTTTTTTCCCTACTCCTCCTAAAACATTGTCCAATCATTACCAAATTTGGCCTCACAAAAGTTATCAAAAGAATTTTGAATAGTCCAAAGGGTTAGTCTATAATGGGCCACCGAATCTGATGGCGAAGCCGCAAAACAGGAATTGAGGCTGTATCTCAGCAATGACTTTGCACACTGACACAAATCTTGGTAGGCTTCTTCAGGACCATGACCTGAGGCTATGCAACAAATTTTGTGCCAGCATCACCTACTGGTCAAAGGTTCCAATAACATGCCAAAAATGCTTACATCTAACTGCCATTTTTTGCTACTCCTCCAAATTTTGTCCAATCTTCACCAAATTTGACTCACATCATCTTGACACCTGTCTAAACAATGCTACAGCAATGCCACCCTACTGCTCATTTGTTCATCTAGACCTTTCCTCCTACAGTCAGAGAATTCCACCACTGTCCGTGGTCAAAAAATACACATCCTGAGTGAAACTACAAATCACTCTTGAATCTCTTTGCCTAAAGTTATAGCTCTGCTTTCTTGTGATTGCTTAGGCAACAATTGTAGTGTGTCTGTGAATGTGTGGCTCACCGAGTCTGGGTGCTTGGCCCCTGAAAATGCTGCAGCTTTAATTTTTTATTGATACTGGACTTGAGTGTAATTTTCAAATATCTGCTTTTAAAAAAACTCATCATTTTTATTCACTATATTAACAAAACGTTAATCTATTTTTTTTATTCATAAGATGGCTTGTAATAATCTAATAACTAGAGATGGCACTGACCCAATACCCAGTATCAGTATCAGTGTCAGGCACATGCAATTGCTTTAAGACCACAAGACTAAAATTTCATTAAAACGCAGCAATAAAGTTTCTATATTATTCATCAGTCTTGGTGTAATTAAATATTTTAGAGAATCAAATGATCAAATATTTCACTGCAGTATCGCACTGTTCACTCATTTATCTCAAACTCTTTCCGATGAACAGGGCAGCCTGTTTTAAAATCTCCTTTGAAGCCCCTGACACAGAACTAATAGACACAGAAGGAAGCTGGTGCATCAATTAGCGTCTGTTAGATACT
Organism: Pangasius djambal; assembly: GCA_022985145.1. Taxonomy (NCBI): domain Eukaryota; kingdom Metazoa; phylum Chordata; class Actinopteri; order Siluriformes; family Pangasiidae; genus Pangasius; species Pangasius djambal. The sequence continues at coordinate 6,029,341 of CM040985.1, read as the reverse complement.
CATGTACTCACTGTTTTAATGGGATGAAAGATTAACGCTCATTGGACAACAGGCTTTCAGCGTGTCATTTTGAGTCCCGCCCAGACGCACAGCTTCACTGGGAGTGAATGGAGTGTGGGTAACGCAATAGACAGTTGTGCGTCCCCTATTTTACCAGCAAAAAATGGTGGATCGGATATCAGAGAAAACATATCAGATATTGGCTCCTGTAACAAACGGCAAAGACTGGAATTGGATCTGGAAAAAAAAATTTATTTCTGGAACTGGAAACATTAAAGATACTGCTACTGGGTTTTCTTTTGTTAGGATTGATTTTATAAACATTTATTCTTCATTATATTTAGAATATTACAGTGTGAATGGATTTTTGTGTGACCCTTTGAAATACTTCAGTTAAAAAAATCTTTTAAAGCTTAGAAGTTTTTAAAGAATACACCTTCAGATGAGTTTCAGTATTGTATCAGCAAAAAAAAAAAGTGGTACTGTGCCATCTCTACTAATAACCTAAAACTACACGTGTGAAACTCTTTTCACACGTCGCATATTGTTCACATAGTGTCGTGGGAAAAGCTATGCTCACATCTGAAATGTGTGTGATTTTCGCACAAGGGAAAAACAACAGTGTAGCGTCACCATCGGCACCTGCCCGCCAGAGGGAGCCCTCGCCCGAGTTTTGACGCCACCCACGAGGAACACTTCCGGGGTTTTACGGACATTTAAACAGCGCTTTCGTTGCAATAGTTTCTTCCTTCATGCCATCAGACTCCTCAATACCTAGAAACTGGATTGAAGGAACACACACACACACACACACACATACATACATACATACATACATATATACACACACACACAACTGAGCATCATCTCTATGCACATCATCCATCCTCAATGCACATGTTTTACACATGTTTTATGCTGCTGCTGCTATTATGTTGACACTATTTCAGCTATTTATATCGAACTCTGTAATATTTGCACTATTGTCACTAGGTCACTTTTAAACAGAACTGTGTACTGGTCGGCGTTGTAGTCATTGTACTGTCTTGTTCTGTCTTGTGCTGTCTGCACATGTTTGCACTTGTGCACTTTATGTATAATTTATGTAGTCCCTGTAGTTCTGTGTTTGTCTTGTGTAGCACCTTGGTCCTGGAGAAACGTTGTTTCGTTTCATTATGTACTTGTATATGGCTGAAATGACAATAAACTCCACTTGACACTTGACACTTGACTTGATGGTGAATGAGATAAATGCCTCACACTGATAAGATGGATTACATCTTAAATTTTACATTATTTAAATGGTAATTTAAGTCTATTGAGATCATTTTTCCTTCTCACTGACACCTGCCTTACCACTTTCAAGCTTGCTTTCTTCCTCACATGCACCCACACATTCTTACACAACTCACTAAATCAGGAATTCGCATGTAATCATCTCTACTACAGCTGCGGTGTGGGTGTGTCACCTTATTGTTTGTTTTTACCAACAGCGCATTACATTCTCTCTAGTAAGGTTCATAAAGTTTAATTAATGGGGTAGAAGGTAAAAGGGAGCTGGATTGGATTACACATTTACCAAGGTTGAATCTGTGTCAGAGGGTAAGGAAGTTTATCTCATCTCTTTTTGTTCCTCCTCTGCCCTCAGGCGACTGACAAACTCCCAATATCTATCACTACATACAATATATCTACAAATATTTGTCTTTTCTCAGCTACATTCTGTATTTATCTAGCTAATTTGCATCATGACAGACAGCTATGTCTTATATCATACAAAATAGTTTATACTGTTACTTAATGTTTACTCATATTCCTTGGTTCTTTGGCAAATATAGATTTTCTGTTAATTACCAAAATCAGTTTGTGATTTGTGATTCTTTCCTGCACTTTTGCTTTAATAATAATTATTATAAAACATATCCACTTTAGATGAGCTTATTAATCAGAAAATGGCATGCAAAATATATACCACCTATATTAAAAATGTTTTGAAATTAGCAGGCATCAGGTAAAAGTAAAATGGGGTTTAAAAAAGGTACTGCAACTGCTTAGGTCTAAAATATTACAGGTCAGAGGTGTTTGGGCAGCACAAGTGGAATCTACACAATATTAGACAGGTGGTTTTAATGTTATTGCTGATTGGTATATTTATAGAATACTAAATTTCATTGTCTGTGCAGTGACAATAAAGTAAATCATATCTTATACCTTTTTATCAAATACAGTTATTATTTAGATGTCTTATTTGAAGAAAGCTAACATCTTTGTTAGAGTCTTTTTTAAAATTTGATTAGAGTATTTGAGGAGAAAATGTAGACAGAAAAGCCTGAGATGTGCTGCATCTGTCACTGTCAGCCATGTTGGATTGGGACATTGGGACAATAGAATTTGGGATAATGGTGTGTATTTATAGCATTGGAGTGGTAGAAGAAAAAGAAGAAGATGGCTGAGATTATTTTTAGAAGCATTTACTTGTCACATATACATTACAGTACAGAGATATTTTCTTTGCTTATCCCAGCTTGGGTTCAGAGCAGAGGGTCTGCCATGAAATAGCTCCCCTGGAGCAGAGAGGGTTAAGGGCTTTGCTCAGGGGCCCAACAGTGGCAGCTTAGCAGTGCTGGGGATTGAACCACCAATCTGACTGTCATCACAGTATGTTAGATTTAAATTAGGTAATGTACTGTATATGAGCTCAAAGTGCAATGTATTAATTATTTATGCCTAAAATCACTGTTGAGAAAAAAGTTTTAAAACAAAAACAGCCCTGTTTCACAGTGTTTAATATTTCAGACTACTGACAGTACTGCTCGTATTTAAGCTTGGCTCCCAGTTTGGTTCCTGACAGTTTCTTCTTGAACTCTTCATCCATCTGCTTACTCTGAGCCTCGCTGAAGTGGTTCTTCCAGTCTCCTACCTCACCTGTTAAAGAAACAGAGTTAGCTAAGATTAACATTTGGATACCTGGTCTACAGGTTATGCTATATTGGTAATATAATGTGACAAAGAAACATTTATACCATTAATAGTTTATTTGAACTATGTGAACCGGCTATCACAGAATCATTGCTAAAGTGTATTTTTGAACCCTGAAATGTTTTAGGACAGTTCAAAATCCTTATTCATGGATGCTTAATATAACACACATACAGTACAGCTAATTACATACATGTTAAATAACATTAGCACAGTAATTACACTATAATGCTGTTCAAAAGTTCAGCATTACGATTCTTCCCTATTTAACTACTCAAAATGTCAAATTAACATTTCTCTTGTTTTGTTTAATCACATTTTAACACCCAATTGACAGTTCCCATCCACAAGCTAACTAGCTAACGACACAGGCAGGGTGGGGCAAACACATGCTTCCTCTGAGACACATGAAGCCAACCTCCATGTTTTTTTTTGTTGTTTTTTTTCAAACTGCTGCTCATGCTGCATCACAGGGCAGCATAACACACATGGAGGAAAGCAGTATCCGCCCTCTTCCACCTACATAAGCTCACAGACACCCATGATTGAGAAGTGTCGCTGTGACTGATAGGGGAGAGAGAGAGTATAAGGTTCCTCTTGCATGACCAGTTTTGGTCTCTTGATTCTCTTTTCTAATTCACTTTTCTGTTGTGCCACTTGGGAGCATTCAATCACATTTTATGTGGATTGAAAGTAATGGCACCCTATAAAAGGAGGAAAGTTTATTGTGTGTCTGTGGTAGCCAACACCCTGCAATGGCTCAGCTGGATTACTGGAAGATTTAGTGTACATCACACTTAGGAGGCGCTGTTTTATAGTTTTTTGGGTGTTGCTGAATGTAAATCAACTGAGTCGTGAATGCGCTTAGTAACTTACAGCTGATATCAAAATAAACATGCAAGGATGAAAAAAAAAATCTGTCAGGAAGAAGGATGGCCCAGTACAAAAACCCATCCTCCTGTGACCTACACCACGAGTTATTATGATTTATAAAGCAGATAGTTACAGATTTAGACATTTGGGTCATGCTGTTGTAGGAAATCAATCAACGACGGGTTGGTGTGATGAAGCGGAGTTACTGTTACCAGCCCTCTAACACATGCAAACTCCGCAAATTCATCATTAATGCTCTGCTTAATTACCTTTTCGGAAAATGATGCTGGCAAAGTTTCCATGAGAAGTTTTAGAGCTTGACTGCATGGCACTGAATGTACTCTCTCCGGTGATCGCCTTGATCTGTTCATCCGTCAGGTTGAAGCTGAAGAAGTCTGTGATCTTCTTTACACCCTCATGCAGGTTCTAAGAAAGGTTTCAAAAAACATTGCTCTTATAGAAAAGCTTTTCTGTATTATTTACTGCTACAGGTGGAGAAATGAGACCAGTTTATTATTATTAGTGCATTCCAGCCTCAGATCACTGAAAATGCTGTGGTTTCAGATTGTGCATACTAACAATCGGAAGTCGGTTGGGGGAGGGGGGTGTTCTTATGTTAAATTACAGTTTATTTCATTTACAGAGGATAAATATTAAATAAGGAGAATATGTACTCTAAACTTGAATAAGCACTATAATTCATTTTCACCTGATATGCTAAAACACAAGCATGGTCAGCTTTTTACCTCCTTTAGCTCCTCAAAGGTCACAATCAACACATTAGGGTCGTCCATGTGTTTCTCCCAGCCCAGGGCGTGGTCAAAATATGAACCCATGCCCACTGCGTATGAAAATCCGGTCAGTGTGAGAAGTCTGTACTCAGTTATCTTTAAAAAGTAAACATTATGATTGAACTCAGGGGCTCTAGAGCATTCACCTCACCTTCACCAGTAATGAAGTCGGAGAGGAATTTGTCCCAGGACTCGGCATTGGGCAACACTGGGTTTTTGTTCATGAAATGGTAATAAGAGACGGCAG
>CM040985.1:5981553-6005634 GCA_022985145.1 Pangasius djambal | reverse complement strand
GTGGGGTAGAAGGTAAAAAGGAGCTCGTTTGGATTACAAATTTACCTAGGTTGACTCTGTGCCAGAGGGTATGGAAGTTTCTCATCTCTTTCTGTTCTTCCTGTGCCCTCATGTGACTCATGCAGGTTTCTCCAGTTTCCAGAGTTACTACACCAAAAGAAGTAACAGGCATGCATGACATTAAATTTCTCACATTCCTATAAGTTTCACCTGATATGCAAAAAATGTAAAAAATAAATAAATAAATAAACAAATAAATAAAAATAACAATAATAATAAAAAAAGAATTTTCTTGTGTGCATCCACATTTTAATGGATTTTTTGTATTGATACTGGACTTGCGTGTAATTTTCAAGTATGAACTTATGAGCTTTTCTTTTTATTCAATACTTTTGACTTTAAACTCACATTTTTAAAATAAAAAAAATCATTTTTATTCACTACATAAAAAAAGTTCATGTATCTTTTTTTTTTTTAATTCATAAGATGACTTGTAATAATCTAATAACTAGAGATGGCACTGATCCAATACCCAGTATCAGTATCAGTATCAGTGTCAGGCACATGCGATTGCTTTAAGACCACAAGACTAAAATTTCATTAAAATGCAGCAATAAAATGTTTACCAAAGTTTCTATATTATTCATCAGTCTTGGTGTGATTCAATATTTTAGAGAATCAAATGATCAAATATCTCACTGCAATATCGCACTGTTCACTCATTTAACTCAAACTCTTTCTGATGAACAGGGCAGCCTGTTTGAAAATCTCCTTTGACGCCCCCGACACAGAAGGAAGCTTGTGGGTCGGTGGGTGGGTGCATTTTGCACAGATAAAACATCTCTATAGGGCCTTTCGCACCGCAGGAACCTTTTCATTGTACCTGAACTAATTGTGGAACTACCCACTTTTTGGCATTTTCGCACCTCCGGAACTGAGTGCGATTTTAGTACCGGACTGTCTTTTTCGAGAACCAAATTAGCTCCTACTCCGGAGCAGGGTCTAACCAGCACAACTGGTACTAACCGTGACGTAAGTAGACGTTGATTGGCCAAACGCGTACGAAAACGCCCTCACCCGCCATGATTTAAAACGCCGTGTAAACATACTGTAGTGTCAACTTATTTCGCAAGTATGGAGAACAGCAACAGATGGACGGACGCTGAAGTGCAACACAGCTCCGATCACAGCGTCCTCCATCCTCCGGTTGTTTACGTTGTTCTTCTTTGTTTCCGTTGTTGAACGCCGCGCACAAATGACGTCGCTGTCGACCGGCTTACGTCACTTCCTAGAGCCCACTGTCGGTGCGAATGCAACCCTTTAAATGGTATTGGGAAATAGTTCGCTCAAAGTCGCCCAGTACTTTAGTACTCTAGATTTAGTTCTGGAACTAAAGTGGTGCGAAAGGCCCTAATGTTTATTAGACATGATTTGTGATGATTGGTAGACCTCTCAAAGAGGCGGAATCTCGTAACCAACTGCCAATCACAGAAACACCAATGAACATTTGTTGTTGTTTTCTTTATTGCCATAAAGAACATACAAAAATCAATGGGGTGAGTATAACTGAGAATACAATTACTGGTTACAAAATCAGGAAAATATTATGAGAATGACATATTGAGACCGTTTTAAGGGCTTTGGAATTGTTGGCTGTAAGAACACTAATGAACATGATTGATAGTTCATACATCAACATATCCACGCATAACATATGTCACTTCCTGAAGAAGGAAGTGACAGTGAAGGATGCTGTCACTTAGCTGTGTTTTGGGATGAAATGGCAGACACTGCTAATGTTGATCTGATCTGATTTTAGACAGATTAGACGCAATAGACAGTTGTGCGTCCCCTACTTTACCAGCAAAAAATGGTGGCTCGGATATCAGAGAAAACATATCAGATATTGGCTCCTGTAACAAACGGCAAAGACTGGAATTGGATCTGGAAAAGAAATTTATTTTTGGAAGTGGAAACATTAAAGATACTGCTACTGGGTTTTCTTTTGTTAGGATTGATTTTTTTTTTTTTTAAATATTCTTCATTATATTTATAATATTTGCAGTGTGAATGATTTTTGTGTGAACCTTTGAAATACTTCAGTTAAAAAAATATTTTAAAGCTTAGAAGGGTTTAAAGAATACAACATTAGATGGGTTTCAGTATTGGTATTGGAAAAGAAAAATTGGTACTGTGCCATCTCTACTAATAACCTAAAACTACTATATTCATTTTGAAGTTAATTTTTCCCAAGTAGGGCATGTGGTTTTATTTTTCACACGTGTCACATATTGTTCACATGGTGTCGTGGAAACATATGCTCACATCTGAAATGTGTGTGATTTTTGCATAAGGGAAAAACAACACCCAATATCTATCACTACATACAATATATCTACAAATATCTGTCTGTCCTCAGCTACATTCTGTATTTATCTAGCTAATTCGCATCATGACAGACAGCTATGTCGTGTACCATACAAGATAGTTTATATTGTCATAGCTATTGTCTATCATTAGTTACTGTTACTTAATGTTTACTCATATTCCTTGGTTCTTTGGCAAATATAAATTTTCTGTTAATTACCAAAATTTAAATGATTCTTTCTTGTACTTTTACTTTATTAATAATTATTATAAAACATATCCAAAGTTTAGGTGAGTTTATTAGTCAGAAAATGGCATGCAAAACATATACCACCTATGGTAAAAATGTTTTGAAATTAGCAGGCATCAAGTAAAAGTAAAATGGGTTTTAAACAAAAGGTACTGCTACTGCTTAGGTCTAAAATATTACACAAAATTGTTTGTAAAAACTTTGCTGTCCAAAATGATAGAAAAGATATACACTGATTCGCCATAACATTAAAACCACTGACAGGTGACGTGAATAACATTAATTATCAGGTTAAACTGGCACCTGTCAAGGGGTGAGATATATTAGACAGCAAGTGAACAGTCAGTTCTTGAAGTTGATGTATTGGAAGCAGGAAAAATGGGCAAGATTAAGGATCTGAATGACTTTGACAAGGGCCAAATTGACGGAGCCAGATGACTGGGCTAGAAAGATTGAAGGGCTAGATGACTGGGTCAGAGCATCTCCAAAACGGCAGGTCTTGTGAGATGTTCCCGATGTGAAATGGGTAGTACCTACCAAAAGTGGTCCATGGAAGGACAACCGGTGAATCAGTGACAGGGTCATGGGTGCCCAAGGCTGATTGATGCGTGTGGGGAGCGAAGGTTAGCCTGTCTGGCCGATCCCACAGAAGGGCTACTGTTAACACAGATTGCTGAAAAAGATTAATGCTGGCTGTGATAGAAAGGTGTGACACTGCACAGTGCATCGCAGTTTGCTGCATATGGGGCTGCTTTGCAACAGACCAGTTAGAGTGCCTATGCTGACCTCTGTCCACCGCCAACAGAGCCTACAATGAGCATCAGAACAGGACCATGGAGCAACGGAAGAATGTTGCCTGGTCTGATAAATCACATTTTCTTTTACATCATGTGGACAGCCAGATGCGTGTGTTTCGCTTACCTGGGGATGCACTATGGGAAGAAGGCAAGCCGACGGAGGCAGTGTGATGCTCTGGGCAATGTTCTACTAGGAAACCTTGGATCCTGGCATTCATGTGGATGTTACTTTGACACATACTACCTACCTAAACAATGCTGCAGACCAAGAACACCCCTTCATGGCAACAGTATTCCTAATACCAGCGGTCTTTTCAGCAGGATAGTGTGCCTGCCACACTGCAAAAATTGTTCAGGAATGGTTTGCAGAACGTGACAAAGAGTTCAATGTGTTGACTTGGCCTCCAAATTCCCCAGATCTCAATCTGATCAAGTATCTGTGGGATCTGCTGGACACACAAGTCCGATCCATGGAGGCCCCACCTCGCAACTTACAGGACTTAAAGTATCTGCTGCTAACGTCTTAGTGCCAGATACCACAGCACACCTTCAGAGGACTCGTGGAGTCCGTTCCTCAACAGGTCAGAAATGTCTTATCACCACACATGGACCTACACAATATTAGACGGGTGGTTTTAATGTTATTGCTGATTGGTATGTTTATAGAATACTAAATTTCATTTCCTGTGCAGTGACAATAAAGTAAATTGTATCTTATACCCTTTTAACAAATACAGTTATTATTTAGATTTCCTATTTGAAAAAAGCTAACATCTTTGTTAGAGTACAGTACAGAGAAATTCTTTTCTTTGCTTATCCCAGCTTGGGTTCAGAGCACAGGGTCAGCCATGATATAGCTCCCCTGGAGCAGAGAGGGTTAAAGGCCTTGCTCAGGGGCCCAACAGTGGCAGCTTGGCAGTGCTGGGGATTGAACCCCCAATCTGATCAGTAACCCAGAGCCTTAACCATTGAGCCACCACTGCCTAGAGGTGGTCTGGAGGTGATCTGGAGGTGATTACCATTTTATATACAGTCAAGTACAAAAATATTAGGACATTGACAGTTCTAAGTCAATGTCCAAGTTACTGTCATTTTAGCTGTCTATGACAGTATGTTGGAGTTTAAATTATATAATATACTGTATATGAGCTCAAAGTGCAATGTATTAATTATTTATGCCTAAAATCACTGTTGAGAAAAAAGTTTTAAAACAAAAACAGCCCTGTTTCACAGTGTTTAATATTTCAGACTACTGACAGTACTGCTCGTATTTAAGCATGGCTCCTAGTTTGGTTCCTGACAGTTTCTTCTTGAACTCTTCATCCATCTGCTTACTCTGAGCCTCGCTGAAGTGGTTCTTCCAGTCTCCTACCTCACCTGTTAAAGAAACAGAATTAGCAAAGATTATTGTTTGGATATCTGGTCTTCAGGTGATGCTACACTGGTAATATAACAAGAAACAGTTACAGTATACTAGTACCACTTTATTTAAATAAACCATGTCATGGATCAGTCCATCACAGAGGCGTAGCTATGAGGGTATTTCGGATTTGAACCCCCCCTGAAATATTTTAGGACAGTTCCAAATGCTTATTTGTGCATACCTAATATAACATGCATACTGTTACGATCACCAGCTGGAGTGCCCACAAACTCCACTAGAGGGCACTCCACCCCGGACTCTTTGCCCTTGTCTTCTGGACTCCATTTCCCATGTGTTCCTTTCCCCTCATGTGATCTTGTCATGTGCTACCTTTGTCTGTGTTATGTCCGGATTGGTTCCTTGGTTACATGTGTCTTGTTCCCATTGGTTGGTTTTGTCATGTGTTCTCTTTGTTCTGTATAAAGGTTGCTCACACCTGCTCCTAGGTTGCTGATTATTGTTTGTGCGTGTATTCCAAGTCTCCTAGTTTCCATGTTTCCTAGTTTACCTGTGTTTTGACCCTTGGACTGTTTTCCTTGTTTTTGATTGTTTGCTGCCTGCCCTGACCATTGCCTGTGTTTTGGACTACTCTTTTGCCTATGCCTCGGATTATACTGTTTGCTGGTGCTTGACCCTGCCTCTTTTGACCACGTTTGTTAATAAAGCTTTGCATTTGGATCCCCAACTCTGTTGTCTCGACTCTACACATTACAGAATAATCAGCCACACCCAGATCCAGCGGCTTTTTCAGCATTCCAGGCCATCATGGCCACCACCAGGTCCTGTGATTATGGTCGCCACTCCTGTGTTCTCTGCACCTTCCTGTTCTGTGATCCCCAGTCCAGAGCCTCGTCACAAGATGGCCGCCAGTCCAGGGCCTCGTCACACCAGAGTCTCCAGCCGTTATCGATGTCAAGCCTCAGTCTTCAGCCATCACAGATGCCACTCCTGTATTCCCGAGCATCGTGCATGTTGCGTTTCAGGACACCAAGGCTTTCCAAGGGCATTTGAGGCTGGCATCCAGTCTGACAGACCCACCGTTGATGTCGGTGCATGCAGCAGGCACTCCAAGAGCTTCAACACTGGTCGTCACAGAGACACTTCCTCAGTGCTCCCTGTAATGGCGGTGGCCATCCTGTGTGTTTGGGCTACACACTGCTCTGTTGTCGCTCCAGTCTGTGAATTTACCCCCGAGTCTGCTCTAGTCCGTGAATCTGTCCAGGAATCCGCTCCAGAGCCCGCTCCAGTCCATGAATCTGCTCCAGAGCCCATTCCTACTTCCGAGGTGACTGCTCCCGCTGCAGAACCTTCCGAGTCGGCGGCGTCCGCTTCTGAACCCTCTGCCTGTCCTGTCACAGCCAAGGAGGCCATCTCCGAGCTCCTCGCCTGCCCTGTCACAGCCATGAAGGCCATCTATGAACTCTCAGCCTGTCCTGTCTCGACCGCAGAGGCCATTATTAACCTCTCGGTGCCAGTCCCGCCTGATCCGCCTTGTTGGGCACCCGCCTCATTAGCTCTATGTTGGTGGACATCTGCTCTGCTGTGGTGGTCGTCTGCTCCACTGTGGGGATCTTTGCTCTCCTCTGCTCTGCTGTGGTGGTCGTCTGCTCCACCATGGGGATCCTCGGACCCTTCTGCTCAGCTGTGGTGCCCTTCAGCTCCACCTGCCCCGCCCTGGTGCTCGTCGGCTCCGCCTGCTCCGCCCTGGTGCTATTCTGTTCCGCCTGCTCCCCCCTGGCTCTCTGATCCACCGGCTCCGCCTCAGTCCCCTGTTCCTCCACTTCCACATGGACCTGGCCTCCCACCCCTCCCCTTGTTCTGCCTCCGCTCCACCTCCCTCCTGGACTCATGTCTATTCCTGTTGAGGAAGCATCTGGAAGCCGCTCCTTAGGGGGGGCTATGTTACGATCACCAGCCGGAGTGCCCACGAAGTCCACTAGAGGGCACTCCACCCCGGACTCTTGCCCTTGTCTTCTGGACTCCATTTCCCATGTGTTCCTTGCCCCTCATGTGATCTTGTCATGTGCTACCTTTGTCTGTGTTATGTCCAGATTGGTTCCTTGGTTACATGTGTCTTGTTCCCATTGGTTGGTTTTGTCATGTGTTCTCTTTGTTCTGTATAAAGGTTGCTCACACCTGCTCCTAGGTTGCTGATTATTGTTTGTTCGTGTTTGTGTATTCCAAGTCTCCTAGTTTACCTGTGTTTTGACCCTTGGACTGTTTTCCTTGTTTTTTATTGATTGCTGCCTGCCCTGACCATTGCCTGTGTTTTGGACTACTCTTTTGCCTCTGCCTCGGATTATACTGTTTGCTGGTGCTCGACCCTGCCTGTTTTGACCACGTTTGTTAATAAAGCCTTGCATTTGGCACGACTCCACACGTTACACATACAGTGCAGCTGATTATATACAGTCAAGTACATACATATTTGTACCTTGACAAAGTTATTGTTATTTTAGCCATCTACCACAGTATTTTTGAGTTAATTAAATAATACAGCAATTGAAATTTAAATAATAGTGCCCCACTTCTTTTTAAGGGCACATTTGTAATTGGACAAACATAAAACAATCATATATTAAATTGTCATTTTTAATACTTGGTTGAAAATTCTTTGCAATCAATTACTGCCTGAAATTTGGAAGAAAGAGACATCATCAGATGCTGGGTTTCTTCCCTGGTGATGCTTTGCCAGGCCTTTACTGCAGCTGCCCTCAGTTCCTGCTTGTTCTTGGAGCATTTTGCCTTCAGCTGTGCCTTCAGGAAGTGAAATGCATGCTCAATTGTATTCAGGTCAGGTGACTGATTTGGTCATTGCAGAATATTCCACTTTTTTACCTTAAAAAAACTCCTGGATTGTTTTTGGCCAATGTCCAAAATATTTATGTACCTGACTTTTATATGTCAAATAATATTGTTTTGCATAATAAATGCACTATGATGATGTTCATAAAAGGACATCATTACAGGTTCCTGCATACTGAACCACCCTAAACATCAAATAGTTTGTTTAAATCACATTTTCTGTTTCTCCCTAATTTGGTCTTGCCAATTCCTACCCACTAGATTACTCGTTAACAACATGGGGAGGGTGGGGCGACCATGTGCTTCCTTCAAAACATGCAAAGCCAACCTCTATGCATCATAGGGCAGAGTGACACACTTGGAGGAAAGAGCTATTCACCCTCTTCAGCATACATGGTCTCACAGACACCCACACTTGGTTACTATCACTGTTACTGACAGAGGAGGGTATGCCATCCCTCCCACCCAGAATTTTGCTCTCTTGATTCCTGGCCATTTCCCAATGCTTTCCTGTTGCGCATTAATCTTTTTTTTTTATTGATTACCAGCTGTTATGGTGAGACACAGTAATGGCACCCTAGAAAATGAGTAATGGCACCCTAGAAAATGAGGAAGAGTTAGTGTGTAGCTGATGCACTGCAAAGGCTGAGCTGCATTATTGGAAGGTTTACTGTGCACCATGCTTAGGAGGCAGCTCTTTAACTGTTGATGTTTTCAGCTCTCTCTGAGGTTTGTCTCTTAGGATGTTTTGTGGGTGTCACTAAATGGCAGGAAGAACCAAGACCCTGCACGTGAACCCATCTCCAAACTCACCCATCTCCAAACACACCATTAATGAGCTTAATTACCTTTCCGGAAAAAGACGTTGCCGAACTTTCCATGAGAAGTTTTAGAGCTCGACTGCATGGCACTGAATGTGCTCTCTCCGGCAATCACCTTGACCTGTTCATCTGTCAGAGGGAAGCTGAAGAAGTCTGTGATTTTCGTTACGCCCTCAAGCAGGTTCTAATAAAGGTAAAAAAAAAAAAAAACAGTGTTGCTTTAGAAAAGCATTTCTTTATTATTTGCTGCTACAGGTTTTCAAATGAGAGCAGTTCATTATTATTACTTAAGCTGCAGGCACACGATAGATATTGAATAAGAAAAATATGAACTCTTGTACTCTGAACTTAATATACGTAGAATAGTAATGAACTGAATTGAATTTTTATAACACAAACACAAATTAATTTTACCTGATATGCTAAAACACAAGCATGGCCAGCTTGGATCAACAAATATATACTTTTTTTTTTTTTTTTTTTACCTCCTTTAGTTCCTCATAAGTGACAAATAACACATTAGGGTCGTCCATGTGTTTCTCCCAGCCCAGGGCGTGGTCAAAATATGAACCCCATCCCACTGTGTGTAAAAATCAGGTCATTGTGAGACACCTGACCTGTCCTCTTTGAAAAAGTAAACATTATGATTGAACTCAGGAGATCTAGAGCATTCACCTCACCTTCACCAGTAATGAAGTCGGAGAAGAATTTGTCCCAGGACTCAGCATTGGGCAGCACTGGGTTGTTGTTCATGAAATGGTAATAAGAGACGGCAGTGTCTTTGGGGTTTCGAAACACCACCAACATCTGAAAACAAACAACATTTTGAAGATGAAGAAAATATACAAAAAAAAAAAGACAACATTATAAGTCCCTGACTGAACTGCTTAAATTATCTGAAACTAACCATGCGCTCAAAACTATGATTTTTAAATTAAGTCTTGGCTAATTCCTCACTGATGTAACCACATTGTTTTAATATAGTTACTGAATAATTCATGGTATTTAGTAAAATAGTGCGCTTTTAGGTGAATAATAAGCTGAGACTGAATATTAGGTGGAACTGCTATTAATACAACAATGCCACAGTGAAACTGGAGTCACATGATCTGTCACATGTTCCAAAGTGCTTTCACACTGACCTTTGTTTTATTAGTCTTAAATGAAACAGGGATGTCATTCGGGTGCAAATGAGTTGCAAAAAAACGGCGTGATGGCATCTGGGCTGAAATCTGCAAAGACAACCATTAGAAAAATTTGAAAGTCACACAAGTTGGCACAACTTTATCCCTTAGAGTAAAGAAAAAAATCTACAAGGCAGCTTTCACTCTTGGCACCATCACGTGGTTTACATGTAGTCCTGTGGGAACCAACCAGAATGCAGAATGCACGTTTAAAAATGCTTTGCAGAATTTTCTGGGTTTTTTTCATCAGCACAGGGCAGAAACTGTGCAACTGTCCAACCAGCAGGCTCAGGGCCAGCTTCTTCCCTACAAACATGACCCTGATGAACTCTACACTACATCGTTAAGCCACTGAGGTTTTACTGCCTGTAATCATCCTGCAGTTCCATACTATACTGTATATTCTGTATTATCTCTGTATCATAGGTTATCTTATAATAATATAATATACGTATCTGTATATTATCTGTATATACATTATATATTATCCAAGGATAATCTGGATATGTTGTATATACAATGTACATATCTCTTACATGTATGTATGACTATACTTGCATATATTATATTTTTTAAAACCTATTAGAGATTTTCTATTATAACATAGTGTAATTTACTACTCTTTACTGTTGTCTACTCAGTAGCTACTGCACACATTCCCTGCCCATAGCCTTACTATTTATTTACGGTATATACAGTATATATTTAAATTCATCTTGCACTTTGTTAATTTGCACAGTGCTACTATTTGCACTTCTTGTAGATACTAAACTGCATTTGCTGCTGAGTACTTGTACTGTACAATGACAGTAAAGTTCTATCTATCTATCTATCTAATAGTATTTTAACTGTGGCTACATACAGTCAAGTCACACAAGCAGCTTAAACAGCTGAGTGATTTTCTGCCACAGTGAAGGCAAGCAACCTCCTCAGCTTCAGAGTTAAACCAATTCTTCTTTTTCTTATATTTATTCCTCTTACAATAACCCCGAACTCCAAACTATGTCTTTGAAAGTATTAAGTCCTCTTTAAGTCCTCAACCATAGATTTGGTTGTTTAAATCAATTTTCAATCAATACAAATATGCCAATTATAAGAGGATGGTGTGGTAACTGGAAAATTGTAGCCACAGAAGCCAATAGCTAATTCTGCTACTAGTTAGTGATAAACGGCATTTTTGTTATGGTGGTATATTTTGACAGGTTTGGCTGCTGTTAAAAATGTGAACCTGTGACATATATAAGCTAGTTTACAATCAGTTAATTAGCCTGCTAGCTATTCGGGATGACAAAAGGCATAGGTACATTTCCACTTTTCAAAATTTCCAAGCAACCAGCTCATCTTCAGAGTTAAACCAATCGTTATTTAATTTTTGTATTGCAGATATATAATAAATCTAATAGATAGTGAGCTAGGGCCTGGTGTGCAAAAAGCCTTATAAAGTCAAACTAATCCTAACTAGTACAGAGGGTGTTCAATGTGACACTTTCACTACCGTAACTTAGCCTAGGCTAGTAATGTAGCAATTACTAGCTAAGACTGGTAAGAGAGTTGTTATGGTTGCAGTGTGAATGAGAAGTTGTTTTTTTTAAATATCAGCACAAAAGGTGCGCTAAAACAAGCCAAGTGTGAAAGCAGCCTAACAGTTGCTTGCTTACAGCAGAATACTAATTGGGGAGAGCACAAAAGCTTTCAGTATATAAGGGATATTTTGGCCCCTTAACCTCAGAATGCTTGAGGTTTCTGGCACAATACAGACCTTCTGTGCATCTGGCGGGTGGAACTCAATCAGTGGGGGCCTCTCAGGGAGTGTGTATCCACATAAAGTCATAATTTTCCTCAACACTCCCACCATCCAGTTAGAGCCTGGAACAAAATCAGAGCTCAGAGATTACTCTGTTTGCGGTTATGTTAAGTCTATCATGTTCTTTTTTGTGTACTTGAAAAGTAAACATTGATTAAGCAGTGTTCACACAACACACACACATGCACGCCACTGGGACTGTTATGCAACATCCTGGAGACATCTAACTGCAGTGCAACTGTGAACTATGGATCTGGAGTTGTTATGCAATGTGTAACCTGATCCTTGCCATTCCTCTTTTCCAGCACAGAATGAGAGACTTGCTCTGCTTTTGTAGAGCTGCAGAAAAAGCTGAAAAGAAAGGGAAAAAACATGCAACAACTGAGATATATTTTATCCAAAATCAGGTCTTACTCACCACATTTGGGATATGCCACCAGCATGACGTCATCCTCCCTGGCCTCCAGGTCCTTTAGGGCATCTAGGTTCTCTGGTGGGCTCATGATTGTGGAGTAGAGGATCCCATTTCGCTTGTAAAGCTTCTCCTCATCCTTCATATTCATGCCCCGTTCCATGATGGACTTCATGTTTGCTGCAAAAGTTCGAGCAGACATCTTGTCTCTGCTGCTTCAAATATGGGGTCTCTTCTACTGCTGGCTGAAGAGTGATGTGAGAGGACTGTGCGTGCCTGTGTGCGTGTATGCGTGTATGTGTGTGTGTGTGGTATGTAGGAAGGGCTCGCGTGAGAAGGACTCGTGTGGGTGTTTCAGGTTGTTTGTGTGTTTAGTTACTTATTCTTATGATCTTTGATCTAGAATAAGGATTACATGGATTTTAGTACATTAAGTGATGCAGTATGCATTATTAGGGGTCCAAGCACTAACCTATTATTATTATTATTGTTATTATTATTATTATTATTATTATTATTAAAAGATGTGTAGCATTATTGCAAGTGTGTCATTACTCTTCAATAATGTAAGCTGAAAGTGTCATAACTTTCATTATATATTATAAAGCACAAACTGTGACCTTGTTATATTAAAAGAATTCTCAGGTGTTTTTCCTCCTAATCTCTAGCCAGCATATCTGTAGTGTATGTGTGATTACCACAGCCAAGAACTTCAATACATTTCCCTGTGGTGAGAGCTGAGCAATGAAACATTGTTTACTCCAAACTCCCTTAAAGTCTATAGGCAGTGTTTGAAGTCAATCAGTAAATGTTTAAATGAATTTTTGTTTGTAAATGAATCTCAGAATCTGTAAAGTTCATCTTTTCAAAGAAGGAACTACTTCTTCAGGGGGAACACTTTGTGGCAATATTACCAGTGAAGATGTGTGGTATATGAATACAACACGCCCTACAGAAAAGGGTAAAGTGAGCGGAACTACTACTGTATTGTATTGTTTTAGTGTTGGAAAGTTGATAAAACTTTATAAGAACAGTTTTGGTGTAACTGATACTGATACTGATACTTTTGTTCTTCAAGTGTAACGGCTGTAATTTTGAATTCACATCACACAATTAGACTGTATTTTAAAGAACTGCCCTTGTGTATTTTAAACAACTGCCCTTAGACTTTTATTATAAATTGAGTAAACAGGTTTTTTCCCCCTCCATACTGAGAAACATAATAAAAGTCTTGTTTATGGTAATTAAACATACATTGCACATACACTGGCTAGAGATTAGGCTGAAACATAATTGGAGTCTTTTTTGAAATAAATGAATAAAAACATTTAAGTCTCTTATGTCTTATATTTTACATTAATTAAATGTTGTTCTAAACTATTACTAAGATCATTTTTACTTCTCGTTGACACCTGCATGACCATGTTCAAGCTTGCTTTCTACCTCTCATCCACCCACACATTCTTACATAACTCAGTAATCAAGGAAATATAATGAAAGTATGTAAATGAAAATGCAAAGGATGTAATCATCTCTACTAGTGTGCTTTTTTTTTTTTTTGGCTCATTGTTGTGGTATATTGTCGGGAACTGATAGAGGAGGCAGATGCAAGTGCAGGGAATTTATTGAAGAAGATAAAGCCAAAACAACAGTGAAAACGAGAACCATTAACATGAACATGTACAGTATACAAGGCAAGAAACATACAGACTATAAGCGATAATGTGGCACACTCGACAACAGCTTGGCAGTTGTTGTTGTTCTTTCAGCTGTTCCCGTTAAGGGTCACCACAGCACATCACCTTTCATTGTCCACATATTGCTCTGGCACAAGTGTTGTTTTTTTTTATTTTTATTTAAAACACCAGATACCCTTCCTGAACCCTCTCCATTTATCCAGGCTTGGGACAGGCACTGAGAGTACACTAGCCTCTCAGGATGGGGCTCAAGCCCACAACCCTGAAATCAAGAACCCAAAGCATAACGAGACAGGTGAGAGTGATTAGTGAGGCACATGACATGCTGGGGCTGATGGGTAGAGTAGTTCTGCACCCTTTGGCATATATGATATGATGGTAACAGGAATTTCACCTAGATGTGGTTGTGTCTTTTGGTGTTTGTGTTTACCAACAGTGCACTATATTCTATCTAGTAATGCACAGAAAGTTTAAGCAGTGGTGTAAAAGGTAAAAGGGAGCTGGTTTGGTTTTAAAATACGACCAAGGTTGACTCTGTGCCAGAGGTTACGGAAGTTTATCTCATCTCCTTCTGTTCCTTGACAGCTCCTCCTGTGCCCTCAAGCAATTTGTGCAGGTTTCTCCAGGTTCCAGAGATAACACACACACACGCACGCAAAGTAACGTACATGCATGATTATGTGTACACGTACATATAATTTCTCACATTTTTTAAGTTGCACTTGGACAGCTTAACGCTCCACCTTGTGATACTCCAAAAATCTGTAAAGAAACGTGTTAGTGTGCGTCCACATTTTCATGGTATTTTCTAGCATATCAGGTACACATTTGAACATTTTTGTGTAATTCTATATATACACGAACATAATGCATTCCATACCCGTTACACAAATTCACTTAATTTATATTAAAAAGTTAGCTGCTATCACACGAATATATATGTGTGTATGTGATTGATTGGTGTGATTGATTGACGTGATTAGATTTTATTGTGTAGAAGGTTTAAACAGAAATACCTGAGATGTGCTGCATCTGTGAGCATAACTTGTTTTGGATTGGGATAAGCAACAATAAAAATCATGATAATGGTTTATACAACATTGGAGTAGTTCAGCGGTGATTAACATCTTTACTTCTAAAACAGCTTTAATGTAACAGTACATTTAAAAGAATGCAGTTTTGTTCTTAAAATGTGTATGCTTAAATTTTTGTACTTTAACTACCAGTGAATTCTGACCTTTTTTTTTTGCCATTATTCATCGCAGCAGGATTACTCTTTTACAGGAAACTTTTCCATTTCAGAAGCAACCTGTTAATTTCCATGCAGAAGAGATTCTGCTTCCTGCATAAAGCAATGAAGACTACTGACTACTCAACTGCTCTGCTGGGAAAAGAAAAGCTGCTTCTGTAATGATCCACATTTAGGCCTTTTTTTTAATTTCCATCTAGTACTAATTATTCCTGTCTTAACATCTGCATTGCTTATACAGCAGCAAGGCTTCACCGATATATCCATAACATGTCATCTGTAGCTGCATGTTGAGAAACTTTAATATAAGAAAAGAAGAAAGGTTTCAAGTTGTGGATGTTTTATGCCGTGAGTAGTAAAAAAGTAGGCTAAGTCTAGGCCACAAAACATAAATTCATTCATGCATTCATCTTCAGTAAACAGTGGATCTGGAGTCTATCCTGGGAATGCTGCACACAAAAAAGACTGTTAAACGCTTATTTTGAAGAATACATTTAAAAAAAAAAAAACATTAAAAAGTATATAGTGTAATCATAATGTGGTCATAATGGGCATAAAAGGTCTTGAGGGATTATTGAGTACAGAACTTTTAGTTTAAAAAAAAAACAGTAGGCTATTTGAGTTTTACAGAATAATAATAATGTTCAGTTTGTGTTTGGACATTGGTTAGAAATAATGTAGAGTAAAAATATGATTCTTTTAAAAATATTTTGTTGTGTGAGTGAGTAATGACCAGCAGAGGACAGTGTTGTCAAAGAACAAAGTAAAAGTTGTCCAGTAGTCACTGGAATTCCATGAATCAGATCATTTGTTTCAGTTCACCAGCAAGAGTTGACTCTATTTCGACTCCCAAACAGCTAATTGCCATTTTTTCCCCTAAAGTTTAGAGAAAGATATTTTTCACCAATGACACCAATGAGTGTTGTTCTTTTGCAATTATGTCTGAAATTATTTCATTAAATTTTATCTTCTAATTAATAGAATGACATGGCTTTGCATTGCAGCTCAGATGTTGAAAACAGGGCTCCATGGAGACATTTTGATTAAGTTACACTACAAGAGTAATGACAATGCATACATCTATGAACTAACAAACAACCCCAAAAGGACCAGAGTCAGCTCCAACGTTCACCTTAAAGAGTCGATTCAAAGAGCCAACTCGTTCCCAAATGACACATCCCTATGAACGAGAGCTTTTAATACACATTTTAGTACAGCTTTATGTGACATCCATTGTTAATGTGTCAGTGGTCAGTGTGTAAAACAGAAGATCCGGCCAGTTGTCCGTCCGATCCTGGCTACGCAGCAAGTCAAGTGTTTTGCATTTGACCATGGCTTTTTTTCAGTCAGTCAACTGTAGATGTACTGTTTATGCAGCATGCTAAAGGATGGGTTTAATCTCCTCTTAGGGAATTAATCCATGCAGCATTACAGTGGGGACTTCCCAGCGTCAGCTGCCTGGATAATCAGCTTTTTGGTAAGGAGAGGATGGAAAGGAGTGACCCATCTGCTGGAGAGGTAGACCAGTGAAGCTATTCATGTATTCATCAACCACATATATACTCATTACTTCCTTTTTTTTAGTTAAGATATAATAAACTCCAGAGAACAAAATTTATGTTTTTGTGAAATCAGTATTGTCATATATATATATTGTTACCTCAATGCCTCCTTCTTATGCTAATCTTGAATGAAAGGTTTTTAAGATTTTTCAATCATCCAGATCCACTGGAGAAACGTTGTTTCGTTTCACTATGCACTTGTTTATGGCTGAAATGACAATAAACTCCACTTGAATTGACTTGACTTGAAATACATCTTTTAAAAATGCAATGAGGGATAATATGAGCTTAAACATATTGTGAATGATAGTTTTATTTGAATAAAAAACTTTTCTTTAAATAAAAAAAAATTCCCTGCCAAATACTGGATTTTAATATTATTGGCACCCACAGTTTTTTTCCTCCCCTAATTTGTCACCTGCCAATTCCCATCCACGAGCCAGCTCTCTCTTTCAAATGACAACAACCAACCAGACAGGGTGAAAACTAGACATGAAGCCAGACAACTTCTTTTTTTTTTTTTAACTGTAGCATCACAGGCAACGTAACACACACAGGGAAAAGCACTCTCTGCCCTCTTCTGCATACATGAGCTCGCAGCTGCACACAACTGGCTAGTCTCATTGTGACAAGAGAGGGAGAGAATAATTTCCCTCCAACCAGAGAGCATGGCCAGTTTTGGTCCCATGACTCCCAGCCATGGATGGCTGTGGGCTTCAAACTTGTCTAACAAGATTGATCTTGGAGATGATCTTGGTCGAATCTTCTATACAGCACAAGCTTCTGTATATCTTAGGTTTGTGCATGTGGATGTTCTCATTGATTCTGACCAAATGTTTACATCTGTAAATCCAAGTACTGAGATGGTCATAGTATTGATTTTGTAAAAATGTCTTGGAATAATTTCTGTGTTGATTTAGACCATCATTTTGTTAAATAATCCATCTATGGTCAAGTGCTAAACTTCTGGCAAAGGCAAGCAAGATTTGTCTTGGTACTTAGTAAAATTTATAATAGCACCTGAACCACCAGAAGCAGCACAGCCCCAAAGTATCACTGATCAACCACCATATTAAGGTTGTGTTTGTGAGATTTTACTTCTACTCGGTCCCCTTTTATCACCAAATAGTGGTGCCAATGGTGTTCATGGATAAAAAGTTTTTTTTTCATCTCATCTCATCATGACCCATAATTCCAATTAATAAAGCTTGATGAAGTCGGGAGCTTTTTATTGTTTTTTTATTTTTTTATTTTGTGCAGTTCTGGCATCTTTTCCCAAACATTTGTTTTTTGTTGTGGATATGGCTGTTCATTGCCTCCCTCAAAATGCTCCTCACCATGCTCACTGGTCCCATGAATTTTTCAATGGTTCCAGCCTTGTAAACCATTTTATTGTGGCTGGGATTATGTTTTATCAGATTTCTTTTCGCTTTGTTCTTCCTCATGTGATGGATGACAGAGATTTTGTGTGTACAACCTGTGTACAATGTGGTCAAAAGTAGAGTTTCTGGAGTGAGAACAAAAAATAACAGACATTTTCTGCAGAAAACTTTGCCACATATTTATTTAGAAAATACAATTACATTAATAATAATAATAATAATAATAATAATAATGATAATAATAATAACTTATGTTCTAGGAAGTTTCTTATTTGAATAATTGTGTTCTTTATATAATAATGTCCCTTATTTATTTTTTTTAGGGTGCCAATAATTCTGGAGTTGACCAGTAATTCTGAAGTCAACCATAAATGTAGTGCTATATGTGTTCCTTTGCTGTTGTAATCAAAACAAAAGAAATGAACTAAAGGGCTGTGTGTGTCGGTTCTAACGCTGTGGCAGACTGAATTAGGTCTGTGCTACATCTCAAGACTCCAGACAATCCTTCAGAACTGACCTTCACAACTATGCCTCTGGCTCAGTGACTGTATAACTGTCTGTGTCTGTGTGTGTGTGTCCAAGGCTATTTGGGCTTGTATTTGAGGCATTTAATGTTTTCAAACCGCAGAATCATATTGTGACATTGAGGTGGATAAAGTACTTGTCTTATAAAATGTCCACATATCTTCATATCAGTGTCAGTGATATGAGGTGTGTGTTTATGACGTTGTCTTATTTTCAGCCTCAGTGGCTTGATGTGTGGGTCTGCGCTGTGTGTGTTGACCAACAAGGAGGCATGAAGCACATGTTGTGGTTTGCATACACATTTATGCACATACACACAGACACACACACAGTTCCTGTGTGTGAAAGGTCTGCTGGGCAGAGTGTCAGTGGGGATCAACAGTGTGTCCTTAAAGAGCAGATGTCCATTCCCGTGTGTGTCTCTGTCTGTCTGCCGGGTGTTCTCTGTGTCGCCCTCTCTGTTTCTCTCTGTCTGTCTGTTTTTCACTGGGTCTCTCTCTGTATCTTTGGCTGTCTGTCTGTTGTTCTCTGTGTCTCTCTCTTTCTCTCTGTCTGTCTGTTTTTCTCTGGGTCTCTCTCAATTAAATTAAAATTTATTTTATTCACATATTTATTTATATGTACATAATTATTTATTTATTTGGGGTATTGGATGGAGGACTTGGGGGATTTGTCCTTTTCCCCCAGAATTCAGTTGCAGTGACATCCAGTAGGTTTTCCCAGATCAACAACAATACAGAAACAAAATGTATATTAAAAGAGAGTGAGAGAGAGAGAACAACAGACAGACAGAGACACAGAGAGAGACACACAGAGAAAAACAAAGAGATAGACAGACAGAGAGAAATAGAAACAGAGAACAACAGACGGACAGAGAGAAACAGACTCCCTCAAACACATTAAAGAAAAATATAATCTCCAAAACACACTCCCTTACAGCCTCTCAAAATCACAACTTCAATGATTGACCACACACACCAACACAAAAATTTCCACAATCGATAAGCTAAAATGATAAACAGAGCATTAAACAGACAATAAGCTCTAGTTGATTACCTGAATAAAATAAAATAAAAAATAAATAAATAAATAAATAAAAAACCAACAACATAGACTCAGTGCTCACAGCTTAGAGATAGAAATAGGACAGTATAAGAGACAGTGGAAACCTCGAGAAGAGAGAATTTGTAATCACTGCAGCATAGGACAGATAGAAACAAAACAACAATTTCTTTTATCCTGCACTAAATACACAAACATCAGACAAGATATTCTCAATACACTAAACACACACTATTAGCCACACACCAAATTACAGAAAACAGTGATATACTATGCATACTATGCATATAAGCATAGAAGTACCAAGGTTTGTCAGAGTATTAGCAAAATATATTAACTGCTACAATCTGAGAAAGAAGAACAAAATGGAAGCTATTAAATGTGAATATTAGTGTAATTATTTTATAGAACAATAATATACATCCCCTCCAAAAGTATTGGAATGGCAAGCCCAATTCTTTTGTTTTTGCTGTACACTGAAGACATTTGGGTTTGAGGTGAAAAGATAAATATGAGATCACAGAACAGAATTTCAGTGTTCATTTTACTAATATTTCTCTCATATCTAGATGTGTTAAGCAGCTTAGAATGTGGCACCTTTTGTTTAAACCCACCCATTTTTCAAGTGATAAGTGAGCAAAAATATTGGAAATGTTACTGACAGGTGTTTCTTGTTGCCCAGGTGTGCCCGGGAGTAGACCACGTGGGTTGCGTCACCATTGAGGGAATTCACCTTCTTTGAGCTCATTGAAACATGTTGTATTGCTACTGCAATAAAGAAGTTTGCTTCTTCTCATCCAAGGACTGGAGACTTTTCTTTTTGAGATTGTCTTTGAGTGACTACAGTGAATAATGTAAAAGGAATTGGCTGAAATTATGAACAACACATAAATGTGTCCGCTCGGAGAGAGACTCTGAGTTCTGACAATGGGCATAGAGTGTTTTGGTGAACTGGGATGTTGGATGCTGTCACCCCGCCCCAATCCCCACCCGCACACATTCACTCAGGTTTGTTGACAGTGAAGTGGCTGGCCACTTTATGTTCCAGGGCACCTTCATGTCTGTGTTACCTTCTGGTTCTCCCATTTAATTATGCTGTCATAGCTAGTCTTGCCAGAGTGCTCCCTTTTTAGTGAGGACAGTCAGTGGCCTGATGACATCCAAAAAATTAGGTACAAACCTCTGATAATAGCCAGCCAGCCCCTGGAACTGCCTCACCCACTTTTTGGTCTTGGGTCATGGGTAGGCTGCAATCGCTACTGTCTTTTCAATTTGGGGATGCGCCTGTCCATGGCCCAAGTGGAAGCCCAGATACCGTACTTCCAGAAGTCTGCAAACTTCTTGGGTTTGCTGTGACTCCCACCCATCACAAGGATCTCAGGACAGCCCTCAGATGTTGTAAATGCCACTGCCAATCATTACTAAAAAATGATTATGCCATCTAAATAAGCAGCGGCATATGCATTGTGGGACACATCAGATACGCATCAAATTTAGACACCGCATTGACTTTTATAAAGTCCACACAAAAACAGTCCGACTGGGCACCAAGACCACCAGGCTGCTCCAATCACTGTGGGACTCCTCGATTACTCCCATGTCAAACAGATCAGAAGACTCCTCTTGCAGCCTGGCAACCTGTGCCCTCTGGGATGGTGAGAGGTAATCTCCACAGGGGACCAGGGTGAATTGGGCTGCACTTTCTAGACTTACCTCCAGTCCCAGCTCCTCTCTCTTGAGACCCACTGTCATACATTCAGGACTGTCATTCTTGGGCATGATGCAAATTCTCCTGTGTTAGGTGACCTAAAGTGTGGAGTTTTGCTCTCAGGTCCAGAAGTTACTGAATTTCGTTTTTGCTATTAGAAGGTCCCTCCTCACAATTTTCCCTGATGACATCTAAGACACCACAGGGCTTGTGCCCGTACAATAATTTGAATGGGGAAAACCCTGTGGAGGCTTGCAGGACCACTCACACTGCAAACAACAGAGGTTCAAGCTACTTATCCCAATTCCACTCATAAGCTCATTCATGGAGATGTACCATATTTTTAAGCATTTGATTAAACTATTCGACCAGCCCATCCCTCTGCAGATGGTAACCACTGGTGCAAATCCATTTAGTCCCCAATAATTAGTAAAGCTTGCATAGAGTCCGTGAAATGAACATAGTGCCCAGGTCAGTCAGGATCTCTTTCGATATCCCAACTCGGGAGATAACATGGAAGAGTGCCTGACATGTTGTGTAGAGGTACTGCTTCCGGATATTGCATTGCATAATCCACCAGGACTAACATAAAGCAATATCTTCATGTGCACCTTTTTAATGGCCCGATGAGGTCCATATCAATTCTTTGGAAAGGGACCTCGATATTGGGGTGGCCAGCGGATTGACTAGATGACAATTGCTACATGCCACACACCACCTGTGAACATCGCCATGAATGCCTGGCCAATAGAAACAAGCCATTAGATGGTTTAGTGTTTTATCCTGACCCAGATGCCCAGCCATAGGCTTATGATGAGCCACATGGAACAGAAGTTCCCTATGGCTTTTTGGTACTAACAACTGGTTCGTCTCTTCCTCTGTTTGAGTGTCCTGCATCACTCGATATACTCTATCCTTAATAATTGAAAAATACAGGTGGGTTAGTGCAACATTAGGCTGAATTTGCTGCCCATCAATAAATCTCACCTGGTCAAAGGCATGCCTCAGGGTCTCACCGCACAACTGTTCCAAGGGGAAATCCCCGAGGGGAATCCCTGCCAAGGGAGGAACGGCAGAGCCCTCCCCACCCTCAGTGTCCCTCTAACACAGAGCTGACATCAATGGCCCTGGCACCACCTCCTCACCCAGCGCTGCACACATTCCACACCATGCTTCGCTACTGCAGGGCCCATCCACAAATAGTTCACTCACTAATGCCTGAAACCCTGACCAATTTGTCCCAAGAATTAGTGGATGGATGAGATGAGGACTAACTGCCACCTCCACTTTATGCTTTTGCCCCGGAATAATAATGACTGGCACCAGCATGCATTCCCCAATGCCCTGCATTGAATCAGGCTTTGATGGACAGTGATCTGGTTACACCCCGAGCCCACCAAGGCCTGACGTGTACTCCCTTGCATACACACTGACAAATGGTACATTCCTACTCATCGGGGGGAGGCTTGAGGTGTGTCAGGGATCTGGTTCAGTATTCCTGCTTCCACGAAGGACCACTGATCCTCGAAATGCCCGGCTTCCCAGCCACGCCAGCAGACCTGCCCGGGCTTTGCCCCAGTCCTGGTGGGCACCGAAGGTTCTACCTATGTAGAGAGAGGGATTTCAGGAGACATCAGAGGTGAAGGAGCAGGGGGAAGGAACAACAGGGAGGAAACCAGGTTCGGGGGGCTGGTTTTGGGGCCCCCGCACGTGGGTTCCAGGGAGCTGGGACCGGGCAAGGAGTAGAGGAAAGCGAGAGACACTTAGACCAGTGACATCTGCCAAGTGATCCTGCACTAGCTGCACAGCTCCATCCAGGAACGGGGGCCGTTGGCACTGTACCCACTCTACCTTTCCGGTTAGGAGTCGAGCTCCAGTACCACTTGCTCAATGATCCGTTCTGCATCCCACTCCTCTGCCGTAAGTCACTGGTGGCAGTAGCCCTTCAGCTGCTGCTTGTAGGTGAAGGGACGGCCGACCTTGGGGAGCTGCAGCCACTGGAAGAGTTGTCGGTGCTCCTCAGGTGTCTGGCCATCCCCACACAGCTGCCGCATTGAAGAGCTAAAGGAAGGCCTCCGGATTGTCAATGGAGGCCATCTTTGTGAGCGTCATGTGTGTCACGGAGGCAGGGGACACAGCTGGAGATGTGCTGGGCTGCAGCAGCTTCAGGAGTACCCGCCAGCTCTCAGTCTGCTCCTGCAAGAGGACTTCAAAGCGCAGCTCTGCTCATGATGTAGGTCAAGGAATGCTTGATGTTGGTGGAGAATGGTGAGGGACTTGATGATCTTGGCTAGTGGGGAGGCTTCCATGGCGGCCACAAACTTCAACAAAATAGACTTCATATTAAAACTGTAGTGAATTTCCTGGTTACACAATTGCACTTTTTGACCAAGTAGTACACAGTTATAGAAGGGAATTATTTATAATTGCACTATGCGGTGTCCCAGATGAGGACGGGTTCTCTTTTGTCTGGTTATTCTCAAGGTTTCTTCATATTCCTTATATTGTCTCAGGGAGTTTTTCCTTGCCACTGTTACCTCTGGCATGCTCATTAGGATACATTCATAAATTTAAAAATTATATCCTGAATTTACAGTCAGGTCCATAAATATTGGGACATCGACACAATTCTAACATTTTTGGCTCTATACACCACCACAATGGATTTCAAATGAAACGAACAAGATGTGCTTTAACTGCAGACTGTCAGTTTAATTTGAGGGTATTTACATCCAAATCAGATGAACGGTGTAGGAATTACAACAGTTTGCATATGTGCCTCCCACTTGTTAAGGGACCAAAAGTAATGGGACAGAATAATAATCATAAATCACACTTTCACTTTTTAATACTTGGTTGCAAATCCTTTGCAGTCAATTACAGCCTGAAGTCTGGAACGCATAGACATCACCAGACGCTGGGTTTCATCCCTGGTGATGCTCTGCCAGGCCTCTACTGCAACTGTCTTCAGTTCCTGCTTGTTCTTGGGGCATTTTCCCTTCAGTTTTGTCTTCAGCAAGTGAAATGCATGCT
>CM040985.1:5929237-5978869 GCA_022985145.1 Pangasius djambal | reverse complement strand
TGAAACCCCAAAGAATTTTTTTGGGGGGGGGCAACAGCAGCAAGCTCCGGCAGCAGCGGAGCTTGACCCATCATGGCCACCAGCAGGTCCAGTGATTATGGTTGCCACTCCTGTGTTCTCTGCGCCTTCCTGTTCTGTGATCCCCAACCCAGAGCCTCGCCCCAAGATGGCCGCCAACCCAGAGCCTCGCCCCAAGATGTCAGTCACACCAGAGCCTCCAGCCAATATGGATGTTAAGCCTCAGTCTTCAGCCATCATGGATGCCACTCCTGTATTCCCAAGCATCGTGGATGTTGTGTTTGAAGACACCAAGGCTTTCCAAGGGCGTTTGAGGCTGGTGTCCAGTCTGGCAGACCCACCGTTGATGTCGGTGCGTGCAGCAGGCATTCCAGGAGCTTCAGCATTTGTCGTCACAGAGACACTTCCTGTCCTCAGTGCTCCCTGTAATGGCGGTTGCCATCCTGTGTGTTTGGGCTGCACACTGCTCTGTTCTCGCTCCAGTCCATGAATTTACCCCCAAGTCTGCTCCAGTCCGTGAATCTGTTCCTTAGCCTACTCCAGAGCCTGCTCCAGTCCTCGAATCCACTCCAGAGCCCGCTCTAGCTCCCAAGGTGGCAGCTCCTGCTGCTGAACCTCTCAAATCAGCGGCGTCCGCTCCAGCTCCTCCTGAGGTGGCAGTTTCCACTGCAGAACCTCCCGAGTCAGTGGCGTCGTCTTTTGAGCTCTTCGCCTGCCCTGTCACGGCCAAGGAGGCCGTCTCCGAGCTCTTCGCCTGCCCTGTCACGGCCACGGAGGCCGTCTATGAACTCTCAGCCTGTCCTGTCACGGCCACGGAGGCCGTCTATGAACTCTCAGCCTGTCCTGTCACGGCCACGGAGGTGGTTATTAACCTCTCTGTGCCAGTCCCGCCTGATCCGCCTTGGTGTGCACCTGCCTCATTAGCACTACATTGGTGGACATTTGCTCTGCTGTGGGGATCTTCGCTCCTCTCTGTTCTGCTGTGGTGGACGTCTGCTCCGCCATGGGGATCTTCAGCTCCACCTGCTCTGCCCTCGTGCCCATCGGCTCCGTCTGCTCCACCGTGGGGATCTTTGCGCTACTCTGCTCTGCTGTGGTGGTCGTCTGCTCCGCCGTGGGGATCTTTGCTCTCCCCTGCTCTGCTGTGGTGGTCGTCTGCTCTGCCATCGGGATCTTTGCTCTCCCCTGCTCTGCTGTGGTGGTCGTCTGCTCCGCTGTGGGGATCGTCGGACCCGACTGCTCCGCCCTGGCGCCCTTCAGCTCTGCCCTGGGGCCTGTCGGCTCCGCCCTGGTGCCCTTGGCTTCCTGCTCCGCCTGCTCCCCCATGGCTCCATGCTCCTCTGGATCTGACCTGGTGGTCCCCTGGGCCTCCACTGTTCCACAGTCTGCCACTACTTCATGGCCCTGGTCCTCCATTGCTCCACAGTCTACCACTGCTTCATTACCCATGCTCTTGCCCATTGTCCCACGGTCCATGTCATTTTCCAGATCATGTTCCCCTTCACCACCTGGCCCTCCATCCCTCCCCCTGTTCCGCCTCCACTCCACCTCCCTCCTGGACTCAGGTCTACTTCGGTTGAGGAGCGTCTGGAAGCCGCTCCTTAGGGAGGGGGCTATGTCATGAGTCCCAGCTGGAGTGCCCATGAACTCCACTAGAGGGCACTCCACCCCGGACTCTTACTATTGTTTCTGGACTCCATTTCCCATGTGTTCCTTGCCCCTCATGTGATCTTGTCATGTGTTACCCTGGTCTTTGTGTCATTTTCTGATTGGTTCCTTAGTTTCATGTGTCTTGTTCCTATTGGTTGTTTTGTCATGTTACCTTGATTGTTTGGTGTATTTATAGCCCTCATGTAGCCATTGTCTCTGGTTGTGTGTTGATGTTGTAACCTGCAGTCTGTTTGTCAAGTCTGTTCATATCAAGGCAAGTCTTCATTTGTGTTTTTGGTTTTCACTTTGTAAATAAAAGCTGCACTTGGGTTCTTCACTACGCTCGCCTCAGTGGACTGATGTTACAACAATACACATAGCTAACATTACCTCATTTGTCACTGCAACCCCACTGACTTATTCTATATGAATATTCTACAAGTTATTTGCTATAACATTTCTTCCACTGAGATCCTGCAGCTTTAAAGCACTTTTGAAATGAAAATTCTAATTAAACCAAGGTTATTCTTTTTTTTTTTTATCCATTTAATGTTACATTTAATGTTGAGGAATGTGTGTGAAACAGGTTATTGTTTACATTATAGTAGCTAATAAGTTAATAAGACAAGCTTATTATATTACCGATAATCTGGAAAGCACAAAGCCTTCCAGACTCAAGACTTTCCCGTCACCACACTTAGTTTGTGACTTTTTTTTAATCTTGATTGCAAGTTAATATCACTCAGTTGTGAGGTTTTTTTTCATACTTGTGAGCTACTTTCATGCAAGTATGATTTCTTTCCCCTCAGAATTGCAAGTTAATATCGCTCAATTTCAACTTTTTTCCTTGCATTTGAGAGTTAAATTGTGACTTTTTATCTCATAATTGCAAGTTAATATCACTTAATTTGCAACTTTTTACAGTGGAATTCAAAGCTAATATCACTCAGTTGTGAATGTTTTATCTTGTAATTGTGAGTTATTTTCACACAACTTCGACTTTTTTCCTCAGGATTGTGAGTTAATGTCACTCAATTCACTTGTGACATTTTTATCTCATAATTGCAAGTTTTTTGTACACAACTCTGACTTTACATCTCCCAGCAATTTCAGTTTCCCAATAATAAGCAGAAGCATGAAGTTGCAATAGCATATGATTACAAGATAAATAGTTGCAACTGTGAGATATTATCTCAGAATTGCAATGTAAAAAATTTGCAACTGAGCAATATAAAATCACAGATCTTTTTTTATCACAGATAACCCTTCCATACCATATGGCATGATTACAGACCTGGAAAAGCTTTTAAAAATTAGGAAGCGAAAATATCTGTGTGTTCCAATGTGTACATTCCTAGGCAAAAAAAATGGGCCAAGCCCAAAATGGCAAAATATTAAGCTTTTAATGGTCTTAACAACAAATCATTGATCAGGATGGGGAAGGAAATCAGAGTACCCAGAGGAAACCTCCGAAGCACAGGGAGAACATGCAAACTCCACGCACACAGGGCGGATCAAACCCCCAACCCTGGAGGTGCAAGGCAACAGCGCTAACCAGTAAGCCACAGCGCTCCCTGTTAAGACCATTAAAAGCTCAAATAAAATAAAAATATTTTGCCATTTTGGGCTTGGCCCATTTTTTTATTTTTTTTTTTTTGGCCAAGAGTGTATACATTATAGATTTATGTCTATGATGAGAGACCCTGTGCTACAATGCTAAACAGAATTTTCTTGCATGCACACGCCCTTGATCTGCTTTACACACTTTCTTCACTCACTGCACACTGTGAACTTGAGTTGACCCGCAGAGCGCCCGGCCTACACACTGAACTTCAGCTGACCTGTGTGTGGCTCAGTGTGTAAATGTTGTGACTTGTCAGTGGCCTGTGTGTGTGTGTGTGTGTGTGTGACATGACTGTATATTTAAGAAGGGTTAGAATAATGCAGCATTAGTGACAGATAAAACCAGAGCCGATCGCCCACTACAACACACACAAACAAACACACAGACAACACAAACACAGCTTAGCGCTGGTGATGGCAGGTTCATATGCACTTTATTGCAGTGTGTCAAGTTTATTTATAAAGCAAATTTAACCAACAGATGGTGAGCAACAGATAAATACACCCGAAAATGCAACATACATCAGTGACATCATGCATAATTAACAGGATTTAAAGACATTAAAACACAAGGTGATAAGGTGCGCTGTTATAGGAAAATAATCAACGACGGGGTGTTGTGATGAAGCAGAGTTACTGTTACCACCTTGACGTTGATTATTTTCCTATAACAGCACATCCTGAAGTGTTTAATTCTTCTTACACCACAGCAATTTGCCAATGATTATGCTTTTTAATTTATTAATCAAAGACACATTATGCTTTTTAAGCTTTCATAGTTACATTTAATGTTGCGGGACATCCATAAAACAAGTTCCGGTTATCATTTACGTCATAGCAGCTATGAACAGTTGTTCCCTCACCAGCTTCAATTTTTTTTTTTCCTCTCACTTGCAGCTTATTACTGAGAAACTGGGAACTGCAAAATCCTCTCTTGTGAAGACTTTGCTGGGATGGAATAATTCTCCATACAGAAAACTTCACCATATCAACTAAATAAGGCACTATATACATGAGTAGTACTGAAAGACAGAAGATCCTATACATATATAACTCTGATAGTAGGCTGAAGCAAATTAATCCCCCGGCCTTGGGGCAGAAACGGTAAAGAAAGAAGCAGAACATTTGTATTGCATGTCTTCTCCTCCCCTAAACTGTATAAGGTTGTGATGCGGCTGCCAGCAACACCTAAGGCTCTCTACACTATGTTGATTAAATACACCGTAGGCCCCTTGTAAGGCCTTATAGTATTGAGAATAATGACTGCAGCTAAAGCAGTTATTTAGGTTGTTTGTTTGTGTGTGTATGTGTGTGTGTGTAAGGATTAGGTGTATACATGTGAACATTATCACTATTAATACTACACACCATAACACACAGCTAAGAGTAACTTGGAACACACAAAATGCCTTTGGATAGTTATAAGCTAGTAAACGTGATGTGTATCTTTTCATACTCATACAGTGAGGGGAAATACGTACCCAGACACTTTTGTTTTTGTTATTTAATAAACTTTCAGGGCATATATCCTCTTCAAATTTATATACAATTCCTTTTGTATGTATAAATATGAACATTATGCATTCATAAGCATAAACAAAGATATGTTTTAAAAAAAATTGAGAGTGAAAAAAGTATTCGGACACGACAAATTACCAACATTTGTACTTTGCTGCAAAACCTTTGCTGGCTGTTACAGCTTCAAGATATCTACGGTAAGAAATAATTAGCTTTTAGTAGCTTCATGGTTCAATTTTGGCACTCTCCTTTAAGTAAATCGTCTTCAATTCCCCAAGGTTATGAGGGTCTCTCTGATCAAGAGGTTGGCTAGACCGTCACTTCTTTTTTAGAAACCAGGCTTGAGTTATTTTGGCTGTATGCTTGGGGTCGTTGTCTTGTTGAATCTTCTCCCCAGATTCAGTTTCTTGGCTGATGAGATTAAATTCTCCTCTATTATATCCCGGTACTTCACTCCATTCTTGTTTCCTTCACTGACATGTAATGCCCCAGTGGCATTTCCATATCATGATCCTCTTACCTCCGTACTTCACTGTGGGTATGGTGTTATTGGAATCATACACATATTCCTTCTTTCTCCAAATATGATGAGTTGCCAACAAGCTGTCTTTTTGTTTTGTCTTCTGTTTCGTCTATATGCTTGTGCGCACATTTTAGACGCACCTCTCTGTGCTTCTTTTTGAGCAGAGGAGTTTTGCATGGGGTGAAGAAACAGGATGATGAAACAATTACAGCTGCAAGTCTTCTGTGATATATCTCTTCTTTCACAGATTCACATATTTGGATCCAGATTTTTTTTTTTTTTTTGGCTAAATTACTCTGTCAGACTAGATGGAGACCATCTAGCACTGCTCTTCAGGTTCTTGGTTTTGAACAACTCCAGTGAAGCTTTGGCAGTACTCTTAGTTTCACTGTCATGTTGGAAGGTGAGGCTCCGCCTGAGTCTAAAGTCTCTTGCAGACTGGAACAGGTTTTCTTCTAGGATTGCCTTGTATTTGGCCACATACATCTTGCCTTCAACCCTGACCAGTTTCCCAATCCCTGCTGTTGAAAAGCATCCTCACAACATGGCACTACTACCACCACCATGCTTCACTGTTATCAGGGTGATGAGCAGTCTTCGGTTTCTACCAAAAGCAGTGCCAATGACAAAAAGTTCAATTTTTGGTCACATTAAACCAGATGTTTAATGTTAAACTATATGTTTCATGACTAGTTTTGCCTTTTAAAATTGCATTTGCATTTATATTTATTTAGATTTAATGTATTTTGCATTGTTCTGTAACAATTTTTGTTTATAGATGCATTTTATAAATAGAGATTCTCCTCATCTAGAAATTATTTTTTGCACTTAATTGTATATTGACATACATATGTCAGCCTCAGAGTGAACAGCTAAGAAAATCACAATGAAACATTAATAAAGTTTCAATAATGAATGATTTATTGGCTTTTCCGATATGCCGACTGGTCTGTGTACACATCAGAGATGTGCTGACCTACTTTCATGTGAAACACAGACCGTGGTTGAACATTGTGTACCTCATGACCCGAGAGGACGGGCAGGGATGGGTGGGGGGAGTAGGGACAATTGACAGATTGTCATATCACTGATTCTCTAAGCCTTTGTTTCCATGCCATGTTTGGGAACATCTCAAGAGGGCTTTTTGGATGAAGCATAAACATGATCCAAGTCAGTCACCTTTAACTGAGGATCACAGTGGAGTGCTTGGCCTCGGGCAGATCGTACCACTCTCTGGCAACTGCATCCAAGAGATCTTCCTGTAATGCATTTTGACTTCCTGTCTATGTTTTTGAGCGAAGTGATGTGTTTTGATTAGTAAGCTGCAACTGTCATTTATCTGTAACTATTAGCACCCAGCACAGCCTGTCAACGTGGATGTCCATCAGATTCTGACAAGATCATTGAAAACATGTGACCTAATAAAATGTTATTATAGTGGTAATAATACAGTGTCTCTCATTGTTGCCTATGGTGTAACATAAAACTGACTTTAATGAAATGAAATGAAATGAAATGTGGCAAATACAGATGAGTGCAAAAGTTTGCATCCCCTTGGTTAATAAAA
The DNA here is from genome assembly GCA_022985145.1 of Pangasius djambal. NCBI lineage: Eukaryota > Metazoa > Chordata > Actinopteri > Siluriformes > Pangasiidae > Pangasius > Pangasius djambal. The sequence continues at coordinate 5,971,970 of CM040985.1, read as the reverse complement.
TTTGGGTGTATCTTTCAAGGAGGGATATAAACTTATAGATATTTAGTCGTGGGCTCAAATTACATGATTTGTGGCCATTTTGTTTGTCGTCTCTAAATATTAACTCATGGCCTCTATAAATTAATTTGTGGCGACGCCCTTAAATAACCACCATGTCGCCACAGTAGTTCCATCAGCCAAAAGCTAATAGTGAAATTGAATTTTTACTATTGTGATCAATATTGCATATTTATGTTCATTCTAGCATTTCAGAGAGTTTTAAAAAAGGCTGCCACTTTGGTAAGAACGCTAAATAAACATAAAGTGAAGCAGAGTGAAAATCTGGTTCACTTGGAGGACTAGTTAGTATTTATGCTCTGATACACAACATTGCTTAACTCTGCTAGTTGACCACTAGTGGTCGACAAAGCTCTGTGAAGTGTGTACTGGTACACAGACTCACTACTATATATCTGTCAACCAGTTCTTTGGTTTTAGCATGCAGGTTTAATTTTCAAGAGTCAGTCCTTCTTTTTCTTTGCATCCTAACAGCATGGATTTTACTACAACTGCCATATAGGTCATGGATGATGGCATTTGTACATTACAATATTATAATAATCCCACAAAAACAAACATGTGCTTATTCTTAGTCAGGTCACTGTTTCTCATAAACACATTAAACCACAATAGTACCAAATTCCAGTCTTAATAAACATTAATAATTTTCACTGATGGTATGGGTATGCAGAAACATAGAACAAAGAAACAAAGAATCACACAGAGGTGATGTGATGTGGCCCTAAGATGATTATTTTACTATAACAGCACATTCCAAAATGTTTTATACCACAGCAATTTGCCACTGATTCCATTTTTTTGGAATTAACAACACCATGGCTTGCGTTCTATCAATTTAAAGTTGTGTGTGTTGTGAAACATTGTTGGTGCTGTTATAGAAAATTAAACTAAATTAAACACCTTCTGACCAATCAGATTTAAGAATTCAGTAGCTCTGCCTTTATCTGACACTGATGCAGAAACACACACACAGACAGAGAGAGAGAGAGAGAGAGAGAGAGAGAGAGAATGTTTCAGGACACAAGAGTTTAATCCACCTATTTGCACTGAATTGATCTCCATTACCTCTGTTTATTTCAGTTTCCCTCTCACCATCTCTCTCTCTCTTTTTCGCTTCAGGGGTAGAGCTGTTGTTGCGCCACACAGTGACATGTTGCTGATTAAATATTTGTCATCAGCCATTTAGGTCATGCACACACAACCAAGCAGAAACACTTGCATTCCCACAGACAAGTACAGATTAATATTGTGCAAAGGGATGCACTTATCTTAACAGATTATCTCTCTCTCTCTCTCTCTCTCTCTCTCTCACACACACACACACACACATTTAGGTGATTTAGGGATTCATGTGGTGGTTTATTCTCAGTACAGCGGTGACACTGACATAGTAGTGTGTGTGCGTGTGTGTGTGTGTGTGTGTGTGTGTGTGTGTGTGTGTGGTTCTGGTATGACTACATCAGTGTTTCTCACAACAGCACCGCTGTTGGCTAGAGATTTTAGTTGGTGGATGTTTAACACTGCAGTAACATGGATGCTGCTGCACCTGAGACACTCATAGCAGCATCACACACACTACAATCCCTCTATTAGAGAATGTGCAGAGTGTGTGCCTACAAGAGTAACTCTTCTTGTGAAAATAAAAACCAAACCATAAAAGTAAAAAAAAATATTAAAACTAATAAAACATGATACATTATTTACTCAATACAAACCTCAATCAAATAAACATGTTTTACTCCCATCACTATCACCTTTGGGCCTTTGGGAAATAACTGTTTTGAAAAAGAGAGAATTTAAGAGAAAGTAAAGTAGTCTGTAAAAAAGCAACGGCTCATCATTAAAGGAAAAATCCACCCTGAACGACTTGCATATTAATCTTTCTAGTTGTCATGTGATCTTCAAGATTTATTTTTGTTCCAGCGGCACTTTACTCCTTCAGTCTGTCCATTTCCCTCACCGCCTCATCTGTACACTCTGCTCAAACAGATGAGCTTCCAAAGCTTCAACTTTCATTCTAAAACCATCAAGCGCATTGTCTCGTAGATTGCTAATTAGCCGAGATGAGTCTCTGCCGTAAGTCATCACATTCTGGGACTTTGAGTCCAACGTTTGCACCAGTGTCTTTCCTATTTCTAGGCTGGATGTCTCATTAATATGATGTTGAATATGACATCACTGGAAACAGTGAGTGAGAAAAGAAGCTCTTGCTCTTTGGGAGACATTGGAAGAAAAGAGAGGAATGTTTTCTTTTTCTTTCTTTGTCAATCCATAATCTGAGCCTCCAAGGCTTCTGGTATTTACATAAAGTCACCACTGTTTCCCCAACAAGGTCACTAGGCATGCCAGTTTGATCATGCCAGCCCTGTGTACGCAGATCCCCTCGGCTTGGCACTGTATTGCCAACAAAGGCTCAGCAATGATAAATTGTTAAAGCTCAAGAGTCGTTGCTGCTGCAGGGAGGTTGTGTTGGAGGACGAGCTGTCAAACACAGTTAAGAGTGGGCTAGCATGAAAAGCGTGGCTGTCTGAGTTGAGGGGGGGTGACTGTCCGGTCCTGATCTCTCTCTCTCTCTCTCTCTCTCTCTCTCACACTCACAGGTGAAACAGGCACAGATATCTAGGACAAGTGCAGATACTACAGTTACTTAGTATCTTCATTTCATGTTTAAAGGGGAGCTTCATTTTCATGTTTAAAGAAGCTGGTCAGAAGGTTGTCGGTTCAACATGTGATATTTAAGACTGTTGTCAGGATATATGATAAACCTACAAACCATAATAACTGAAAATCTGGGTTATTATAAACCTGATCCAATTATAAACCAGATCCACTTGGAATAATAATAATAATAATTTTATTGTTTAATTTAATAGTAAATAGTTTTTTTAAATCAGTTGTCAACATTTAAAATAAAGAAAGCACACATTTAAAAACCATTCAAAAAATGGTTTTAAGCTAGAATTAGCAAATATACACCATGTGGATATCTAGCATTCATGCTAATGGTATGATGACATTCTAAATGATTTATTTCAATTTGTATTATTATTAATAATAATTCACTTACAATTAATAATCTGGGTAACAGAGTAGTAAGTGAGCTCATCAGTCAATATCACAATATCATTGAAAATAAAGAAAACATTATTGGAAACTGTGCTTGAGAGATCGATTTGAACGGGATAACGTTAACATTAAGAGTGTTCTCTCAGTATCACTGGGAAAAACCTCTCCAAAACTCAAACACCACTGATGCCAGGTAAATGTGTGATTTGCTAAATTCCTACTACTTCAAATTGGATTCTCATACCAATCTCTCATCTATCGTAATATCCGTGTCTGTTTGTCTATGGCTTAATCCATATGTGTGTATGGTTTAAACCTCTGAGAGATTAAAACACATTTGGCATCATTGCAAAAACAAAGCCTCAATGTTCGTACATTTATATCCGTGATCTAAGGACAAGGAAGAACACCGACCCTGTATAACTGTAGCATAATGAGAGATGAATCCATTTTAGATGATCCGTTTTAGATTAATTAAAATTTCTTAAGCATCTATGCTCACTATGTGTGACAAAAAGATTAATAAATAGTTTAAACTAGGACATGGCCTTGGAAATAAATTATTCATTTGTTATGAAAAACGCTGTCCAAGTGGGTACACGAGAGGATTTTATGGTTTGGATTTAATATGAGGGAAGATTCACAATATTGCAAAATTAAGCATAATTCGCTAGGAGGAGGAGGATGCGTTGTTTCCTATTATCACTCGTATTATAGTGTCAGGCAATAGTCGAGACGGATACAAGCACAGACTTTCTTTTAATCATATAAACAAACAAAAACAAGATCCTAAAGCCAAGCGGAACAAGAGCTAAGGAACTGTGGCATCAAACACACAATAGGTTACAGACAACAGAAACTTAGCAACTAGATAAATAAACTTAAATAGGGACACTAATCAAGGGGAAACACCAAACAGGTGAGAGTGATCAAGAGGGCATGTGACAGGGTCATGTGATCTGTTGTAGTCTTTGAAGGCTGATGGGAACTGAAGTCCAAGGAGGCCAAAACCAGCACTGGTGTGACATATGGCAGCTACAAACTGTCCTTCCATCGTCCAACCTCTCGTTTTTTTGCTTTCTTGGAGCTAAGCAGCTATTAAGAAAACAATATGCAGATTGTCACATGGTCTATCTGAGTAACCTCAAAGCAGAAACTTGTCTTTCCTGAAGACTTTCCCATGGCGGAAAACTTAAGTTATAGCTTACTTACTTTAACACGGATTTAGACGTCTGTCATACATCTTAAACATCTCCTTACAGAAAGCCTTAACTAGAACAACATTCTTATATTTTTTATTATTAAAGAACAATACAATTCTTAATCCACTTATTGTTCTATAGTCTTGGAATTTGTGACACGGCATGGCAAAGGTTTGTATTGCCATTTGGAAGGACGGTCATATCAGGTGACATGGAGGCGAGCCACATCTTCTCCATGTAGACTCTCCACTGGTGTCCCACTATCTCTCTAAATTTGTGTCTTGTGTTATTTCATATTATACTATCCTCACCAACAGGGCTTTTAAACTGCGAGTACACTTGTTCCTGACCTAGTGAACCAGAATGAGGATGTCTTTATTGAAAAAGTCTTTGAAGCCACCCCGGAAAAGGGCATCTGCCAATGCAAATATAGATATGATAACAAATTAGAAGGAGCACATTAACCTAACCATAAACCTGTGATTTGAATTACAGCTGGGTAACGTAATATACACACTGGGTAGGTGTTAAAAAGTAGGTAGGAAATAAGGAAAGTATGCATGTGGACATAATGAGCGAGCAAGCAAGCAAGCAAGCAAGAAAGAAAGAAAGAAAGAAAGAAAGAAAGAAAGAAAGAAAGGCTTGTATTGGGAATGTTAATGTGGAAATGCAAAAGAAAGTAAAAGAAAATTAGAAGTGTAACCAAATATGAATACATTATTCAGATTTACAGATAACGCATTCTAAACGAATACAAATACAGATACAAACGGTAGGAGGAATTTTTTTCTTTTTTTTTCTTTACTTTTTTTATAAACCTTGCCCAAAATCTTCAGAATAGGTTGTTTGTGGATAGAAAAATGCAGATGTATGTGTCTTCTTTTTACAATACGTGGAGATGTTAGAAATGTTAGGAAAGCATAATATGGGAAGGACAGAAGATACAAAAGAAGAGAAATGAAGAGAGATAGAAAGAAGGAATGTAGAACATAATGAAGATGTAATGGAGAAATGGAATGGAGAAAGGAAGCGATACAAAAAGGTATGTGGGACAACAGAAAAGGAAGGAAAATTAGATAGAACTACCATTAGCACTCCTGTTATAGAAAATTAATCAACACCTTCCAACCAATTACATTTGAGAATTCAGCAGCACTGTGGTATAGAGATGCAAAACGGATCTGTGAGTCATAAAAATGACATTGTGGCATTTACATCTGGCAGGAAAATAACTATAATAATTTTTCTTCATTGCCATTTAATCCAGTGTTGCTGTAAGATGTACTGCCTTTTTATGCCTACACTGAACTAAGCAATGTCACAAGAGGAATGTAAAACACAGGCTGCCTCGCAAGTACACCGAGTACAGCTCAGTGAGGCGTGATCTGACGAACATACTAATGCTTGACCTCAGCTTGGTGGTCTGCACATAGCTGACCACCTCACTCTGGCAGCGGAATCTTATTTATTCAATTCAGTTCCACATTAAAGACACGGCAGCTCAAAGGGAAGTCACGTCCAATCAGTGTCAAAGCAGTCTGTCCATATCATCTGTTAACGGAGGAGAGGATGAAGACTAAGCTTTTAGCAGCTGTCTGAGTCTTTGATATAGTCAGAGATTTTAAGATAGTTCTCAGTGAACTGACAAAAACTTTCGAAAGTAGCAGACAGATAATGGCAACCTTTTCTCACAAGACAACGTGGGTATTTATAGTGCACACTCTTAAGACAAAATGAAGAATACAAGGAATTTATAGTAACAAGACATTCGACGTGTTAGGTTAGGTTTTTCAAATAAAAGAATAGTCAGATGGTAAACATTTGAATCTCTCTATCTGAATGTGAAAAAAATATATACTCTAATTACATGTACATCTACACTTTGCCATTATAACTGCCTCCAACCTCTAGCATATCCTCTGAGCATATCCTCTTCTTCAAATAAAATCAGGGTCAATATTTTATTGCTAATTTAAAGTATATTTCAATTGCTGCCTTGTTGCATAATACACTCACACTTTATTTGAATATCTTTAACATTTTATATATTTATTTATTTGTAGCTAAATTGAAAACAGAGCTACATTTCCCTTCCCCATTTCCCTTTTTCTCCATTTAAATACCAAAGGGGATGTAGACTTTTGCACTCAACTGTAATCAACTTAAAAGTTCTGATTATTACAGTAGGCATTATGATTTAATTGGGAAAAAATCAGCCGTTATATTCATGATTCATTTATTCATCTACAGTCAGCACTTTACTACCAAGGTTGATCCAGAGCGTATCCCAGGAACACGGGGTGCACGGCCGGAAATACATCCTGGAAAGGATGTCAATCCATCATGTAGTGCACCATGCACACACATATTCACAATAATGGGAAATTTAGATTAGCCAGTCCATCTAACTTTGGGAGGTGGGAGGACAATGGAGAACGCATTGTAACCTCTACGTTTAAGGAGATGAATGCATGAGTCCTGACCTACACAAACCCGCCTCTCGCAGCCCACTTAAGCACTTTTGTTTACGGCTAATGGTCAAGGACCATTTCCCTCAGCTGACACACTTCTTCTCAGGGTGACCCCTGAAGTGTTGGCTGGCTGAGAGATTTTTTTATATAATTCTACATGAGTGGCCACTCCTACTGGGGACAGCATGTATCCTGTTCAGTTCCCTAAAAAGCCAGATCCCAAAAATACACCCCTGTAGATATTTAGTCACACATGGTGCTGATTAGAGGCAAAGATGCAGTGGTTAGAGGACTCTTACCTCTCTTGGTCGGACATCTAGAACCTCAAGGGCGCCTGCAGTGGCGTAAGCAAGTCAAAGTGTAGGTAAGACCAAATCATGACTATTTTGTTATGATCAGGATATTAGAGCTATGATCAAGATTGAAACTATTAGGTTTGAGCAATGCATTATATCGTGAGGTCTCATCAATCCCACACACACTTAAAGACAGATCAGCATTGTGATTTAAAATTTTTTAAAGGATTTCAAGTCCATATAGATCTACTGGCTTCATGTTGTGTTTCCTCCGAATACCAAACATGATAAACAGAACAGTCGCAACCTTTTCATTCGAAGCAAAAAAAAAAAAAAAAAAAAAAAAACACTTACAATTCTGTCATCTGTCTTTTGTGTAATTTGTGCTTTGATTGGAGAATGTGTGTTTAGTCTATCTTCTTTTCATTTCTTTTCACTTCCAAAGGCACTGTGGGGAAAAAAGATGATAGAGTAAATAATTGTAACGAGTATAAAATAAGTAAATGGATTAACTCTTTGATATCAGTTTGCATGAAGTTGAGAGGTATACGTGAGACTGTGCGAGATCCCACTCAGCTAGTTTAGAGTCAGATCAGAGGAGCATGCTAGCTCAAACAGGCCATTCCAGACTCTTTTCCGGATGCTACTGAGGCCTGAGTTTATCAAGGAGAAAGAACTTCCCAGATCCTGCTCCATCCATCAATAAGCGAGGATTTTAACCTTAAGCTATAAGGAGTTTGCAAGGCTTACTCTTAATCAGCAGTGTCATCTTAGCCTCCAGCTCGTCCACAAATGTGCATTTTAAAAACTGGTACGTCTTTAAATAGTATAATATGATACACAGATGATTTTTTAATGCATCAATTTATTTAATTTCATCATTAACAGTACAGCCTAAAAAGCATTAAAGCTGGAAATGTAACGTGGCCTGTGTGAAGATGTTAACTGAAATGCAGTTTGGTGCATTTTTACTACAGTAGCATAAAAAAAGATGTCCTGAAATACTTTTTCTTTAAATACAGAAAAAAGAGGACCTAGTCAACTACTTTTTAAATTCAAAATTAGTAATCATGCAACCCCTACTCCATACACATTTTATTCTATCTTTGTTCTTCCTGTGCATTACCTAATTTCACCCAGAAACTGGTCCAAGCCTTTCTCAACCTCCCTCTGATGCACAGAGCTCTGTTTACTTTGCTGATGGATATAGGGCACTCTGATCTAATGAACAGGCAATGTTATGAAACAAGCAGCAGAGATGCTTAGCCCTTACAGCAATGTTTATGCTCCAAGTAATCTGATTAGCACAGTATAGGTCAGAGCAACTAGGCCTTTTCTCTTGGCCTCGTGTGTTAGCCATAGAGATGTGATTTATTCCCAGGGGTTTCTGGGCTGCAGAGTGACACAGGAACACAGCATTCTGTGAGTGAAGCACATTAAAGGAAGAGGAGGAGATAAACCATTTGGTATCAACAATTATAAATGTAGTGGCTGTATTGCTAAAATACTTTTATTATTAGTCTGGATTTTTAGTGAATCAGGTCATATGATGGTGTGGAAAAAAAACAAGATAGAATGAGCAAAGGATCTTTTTTAGAGGTATCTCAGCAGCGCTGCCAGGTTTGATCACCACTCAGACACGACCACTTTCTCTGAGAGCGAGATGGTGGTTTGGCCCCAGGTTTTGTTTTGATCTCCTGCTTCTTTGTGTGTGCTGACAGAATCTCTGTGAATTATGAGTGAGTGTACTGTGGTAAAGAAAAGCCTGAAGCGCCGTGTTACTGCCCTTGCCCACTCTAATGTTTGATATAAAACAAATGCTTTTTTAAAAAGAAAAAAAGGAAAAAGAAAGAAAAAGAAAAAAGGCCTTTATCTAATAACTGTCTCATGATTTACATCCTTTTTTTAACCATGTAATTGTCTGTTTTGTGGAGCTCACATTTTTTACTCTTTTATTTTTACATATTCATTCAGGCCTACCGAGTACAAATAATACATTTGAAAGATGCATGTTTGCTTGTTTGTTTGTTTGTTTGTTTAAATTAATGCATTATATTTTCAGTTAGATATTCCAGGGTACCTACTGCAAATTTCAAAGCTATTTATTTATTTAGTTGTTTGTCTGTTTGTTTGTTTGTTTGTTAGTTAGCTAGTTTGTTTGTTTGTTTGTTTTCCTCATCTATCAACAGAACAGATCCACAAGTCATATTGTCCTGCAATCCCACCACCTGCCCAGTGCATCCAATCCCTTCCACAATACTCCAGACCATCTCACAAGACCTCCTCCCCTTCATAACTATCCACTCTGGATCCTGCTGACATTAGCAACTACCGACCGGTATCACTTCTCTCTTTTCTTTCTAAAATCCTGAAATGCACTGTCTACAATCAAATGCTTCTCTTTATCTCACAGAACAACCTCCAAGATCCTAACCAGTCTGGCTTCAAAGCAGCACATTCCACAGAATGTGGCCTTGTGGCCATCACTGAGAAGCTCCATGCCTCTAGATCAACTGTCAGTCCAGATCCTCACTGACCTTTCAGCAGTGTTCAGCACGGTCAACCACAAGACCTTATGAGTCTTGGAATTCATGGCACAGCATGGCTATGGTTTGCTTCCTGCCTGGAGGGTTGGTCATATCAGGTGACATGGAGGGGATCCACATCTGATCTATGCAGATTCTCTACTGGTGTCACACAAGGCTCGGTACTTGGTCCTCTTCTGTTCTCTCTCTGTACTCGAACTCTTGGTGAGGTCATATCCTCACATGGGTTTTCATATCACTGCTATGTGGATGACACTCAACACATCCTCTCCTTTCCTCCCTCAGACATTCATGTTTCTGCTTGGATCTCAGCATGTCTGGTAGACATCTCATCATGGATGGTAGCTCATCAGCTGAAACTTAATCCCAGTAAAAGTGAACTGCTGTTCATCCCAGGTGATTCATCTCCATGTGATCTTCCTGGACAACTCTCAGATCTCACCTTCTGTCACTGCAAGCAACTTTGGGGTAACCATGGGGGTAACTGTCCTTCTCCTCTCACATTGCTAATCTGACACGCTCATGCCAATTTCTTCTTTACGACATCAGGATTCGTCCATTTCTATCCACACAGGCTACACAGATGCTTGTTCAGTCCCTTGGAATTTCAAGACTGGTCTGCTGTAACTCGCTCCTGGCAGGTCTGTCTCAGCGCGCGATTCAGCCTCTGCAACTGATCCAGAATGCAGCTGCACAACTTGTTTTCAACCTTCCTAATTTCTCTTACACCACCCTATTGTTTCACTCCCTCCACTGGCTTCCTGTAGCTGCCTGCATCAGATTTAAAAGAAAACTGATGCTTGCCTACAAAACCAAAAATGGACCAGCACCCTCCCACCTTAAAGCACTTATCACACCCCGCACTGCAGGACACTCCCTCCAATGATCTAGTACTGCTCAACTGGTCCCACCATCTCTGGAAGGCATGCATCATTGCTTTCCTCCATTCTGGCTCCTACATGGTGGAATGAACTTCCCCTAGATGTCAGAACACCTGAGTCACTGGCAGTCTTCAAACAACATCTAACGACCTACCTCTTCATGAAGTACTTAAATTAGCAATTTATTCAAAAAATTCTTGTGTTGTCGGTCTCTGTTGCTTATACTATATTATCTCCCCAATAGAGTTTTTTTAGTACTCTTAGTCTGTGACCTAGTGAAACAGTATCAGCATGTATTTATTGATAGAGACTTTAAAGAACTTCTGTAAGTCACTCTGGATAAAAGCATATGCCAAAAGCCATAAATGTAAATGTAAAGACTCATGCTGCATCCAACTAAAACTTGTAACTCAGAATGTACTAAGAAATTAGCTAGGATAAACCAAAGAAAATGCCCCTCAACTCCGAATTCCCACTCGTAAACTTGGGACAGTCTCCTCAACCTTAAGTTCAGCACATGACGTCAAATCAACATGGCCAATCACATGATGAACAGTAATTAAAGTAGCAATTCTTTACTTCTAAATGGGTTATACTGTATATAAAAGTATATGCTTTAGATCAATCAACATATAGGCATATATACTTGTTAATCTACGTATAACACTGACTATACAGTTCACTGGTTGAGGTAAACATACATCATTCATCACAGTTAGCTGGCTAGCTTGTTGCTAACAAAAGATGAACATGGAGGTTTCCATGGTTTTTCCCCACTTTTTGTAGCTCTATCACACTTCATTCTGTGTTCTGACTTCCCATTTCCGAGGTAAGTCAAATGCAGCCTCAGTCTTGACTCATTCTGGGCTAGTCCTAGTCTTGGACTTGACAATGGTGACCTTGACTATAGCCGTAGTTATTTTTTTAATATACTGTACAAAGTGCCAGTTGTGTTGATGGAAAAACAGGGCATCATTTATCGTCTTTGGTGGCATCCTTTTTCACTATTTACCATTCAGTCCACCCAAATATAAAATATAAAATAGCTCAATTGTGTCCAGCACATAAAGTTTCATAATGGATATGTTATTTTTAGTAGCCATATAATACTGCTCCATGTTTAGTAAGGCTTCAAAATCATAATTTTACACAGAAGAGTTAAGAAACTGTTCACCTGACTTGGTGACTGACATGCTTTCTGTTAATTGACCAACTAATTTTTTTATAAAAATGTATGGTTGAATAAATGAAAAAAGGTTCACAGTTCTAATAACTTTTCAACAGAAGATATTTTAATATAAAATGGGAGTGAAGTCTGGCAGAACCCAGCTGTCACAACCTATGAACGAAACGCAAAGTGTACATTTTCTCCACTGAAAAATTTTCACGAATTCCTCTAGCAACCCAAATAACCTGGGGCAGAGTCTGTAGACATACAGCAAAACAAAAAAAAACCAAAAAACCCAACCCCAGTGTTCTCCGAGACTAGCATGGCTTGTCAAAACAAGCGCATGACATCAGAGGTTGAGTTTTAAAGAATCTGCTGTATATCTTAAAAACACCATTATGCAGGCAAAGTCTACCATGTCGAGCGCCTGGCTGCCTCCACTTGTTCCGGCATAGATTTAGAGAAATCAAGCGTGAAATCCAGGGGAGGGGAGCAGTAGAGTTTACGAGACCAATGTTCACCTGATATCCTCCAAAATTCACCACTAATCCTCCCTGCAGCATTAATGTCAATGACCACGGGCTCTTTCTCATGGGCCGTGCTGTCATCTTCACTTTACAGTATGCGCTACACCATGACACTCCCTTTCCAGCATGCACCTACATGCCTTTTTTCCTCAGTCTTTAAGAATAGGTCCTTATTGATGGGATGCTTTCACATTTTTTAAGGTGAACCTGAACACTTTAGGGCACTAAGAGCCCTCAGCTTAAAAAAAGTAAGAACGTCAAGCTTGAGGCTCCTGTTTCAAATCAACCTGATTAATCACCTGTTTTTGTTTCCCCTTTCCACACTTCATGGATGAAGTTTCTCTGTTGTGTTTTAATGAGCCTCTGAGTGTCTCAAAGGTCAACTCAAACAACAGAAATGAGTGGAGAATGTTTTGGAGCTGCCTTTCAACAAGACTTTTAGATACATACATTTTTAGGTGGATTTCTGACTACCATGACCACTTAACCTACATTAGCACTGAATGTTAGCTATACACCTGGTTTCAGATGGTATAGTCTGAAGAAAAAAATCAACACAAAGTGGATTAGTAAGCTGTTGGGCCACCAAAAGCCACCATAAGTCTCTAGAACTGTAACTGGAGCAATGAACATTGTTCCTCCAAAGGATATTCCCTCAGTTGGTGTCTTGATGATGGTGTTGGAGATTGCTAGGTCTTTCAGGATGGTTTGAGATCTGGTGACTATGAAGGCTGAAGCACCATTGATCATGCTTTACATCATTTTCATCCTCATCATACTATTCAGTGAGCCTTGTGCCCTGTGGATGGGGGTGGAGTCATCCTGGATGACACCTCGCCCATCAGGATAGAAATGTTTCATCAAAGGATAAATGTGATCAGTCGGAAGAACTTTGGATTGGTTTGCAGTGACACTTCACTATATAGTGTCAAAGCATTCAAACAAAAATAGATAAATGCGTCCCCCCCCCCCCCCCAAGTGCCACCATTTTTTCCCTTTAATTTGCTACCCTATGATGTTGCGTGCACTTTGATTTCACTTATCTCTTTACTAACAGCTTCTGAACCTACTAAAACTAATCAATGTCTTCCAATCAGAAGTAAAAACAAGATGACCTCGTGTGAAGACAGTGTTGTAGGTTAAACACCTCAATACAGGAAAAAACCTTGTTTGTCAATTAAGTTTCATAAAATGCACCAACATGACAATGCACTAAAGACACCAGATTCAATCTAAGTTGAAAATCTTAGCTTAACATATAAAGAATAAAACAGGAAAATAATACAGGGTGATGTTACCATACTGATTATTTTTCCAATAACAGCACGTCTCGAAGTGTTTTATTTCACTTATAGCACAGCAATTTGCCAACATTAACACTTTTTTATCCATTTATAGTTACATTCACTGTTCTGTAAAGTCTGTAAAACTAGTTCGTTCCTGTTATCACTTACGTTACAGCAATTATAAACAGTCATTCTCTCACCAGACCCCTTTTTTCCTTACTGTTGAACTTAATAAGACAAAACACACAGCTTGTCATTTTACTAATAAAACGCAAAGCGTAAAGTAGTCTGTTCTCTCTCCTGAAGTTAATAAGACACAAACACGCAGCTTGTCACATTAGCAAGAAACCACAAAGACAAAAATTATCTTTGAACGTCTGCATTTTAAAGATGTCGGAAAACTTAAAGTTACAGCTTTACAGCTCTGACTGTTACAAAACTCTGACACTGGAGACTCCTTCCATAAATTGTTAAATAAACATCTCCTGACAGAGAGCTTCACTATATACCAACAGCTAAGGGTTCATTGGTCGGTCGTCTGGGGAAACCATTAAAGGTTCTATGTTGAATGCAACAACTGAGTGCTTCCTTATCAGAAAGGGTTTCAGGCTTTAGAGCCTGGCTTTGGAAGCTAAAACCCCATGTACCTGTACAGTGTACCTGCAAAACGTATATCACAATCACGATTGTGACTGACAAATCTGTGATTTATATCATAATAATTTTATCATTGCATTTACACATGAACCCAGGAGTCATTTCTACACCACGAATGCTTCAAATGTTTTATTTTTTGAAACGTCAAGTGCTTTGTTTCAGTACACGAGCAAATGCATTCTTGCGGTATGTTTTGGCTGCAAGTGTTTGTGGATGTTTCTCGCTTGGCTGGAGCCTGTGAGTGAAATTACCCACGGCTGGGCGGCCCAGAGAGATGGAGCTCGTCTGCACCAGCGGTTGGTATCGTAAATATTGCATAACGAGGATAAGCCTATGTGGCAGGATCTAAATATGGATTCTACACTGTGTACCAACATTAGTTAGCAGATTAGCTAGCAGTCAGTTGTGTCCATTAAGAAAAGAATTCTCATGAAATTGTTTTCTGAAATATTTTTTGCTGTCTATAGTGATGCTGACATGGATGGGTGTTTAATTCAGAGAGGACTCAAGGTCAGTCTGGTGAGAGGAAGGGAAGAAAAAAACAGAACGAGGAGATCCAGCATGATGATGCATTTTCATTAGTCAACATGTAGCAAAGTTAAAGTTGTATCCTTGAGAACATTTAGTAATGGTTTAATAATAGTTCATAATTAGTTACCCGTAGTTATACCCCGTTGACGTTGAATGCTCGATTCTGATTGGTCAAAAGGTGTTGTTTAATTTCTATAACAGCAGTTCGGACAATAGTGCAGTAATTCAACTCACAGGGAAATATTTATGTGCTTGTTCTAATGCGTTATCATTTCTGTAGTAGCAACACATGATTTATTCCACTTATACTGCAACAATTTGCCAGTTACAATTGCTTTCTTTATAAAAGAGCAACACATCATACTTGTTAGCCATTTATAGTTGATGTTGTTGAAGGTCTACGAATCAATGTTATCACTTACGTTACAGCAAACAGTCATTCCCTCACCAGCCTCTTTTTCTCTCTTTTGAACTCAGAAAAACAAAAAACACAGCTCATCATGTTACCTAGAAACAGCAAAGCAGAAAGCCTTCTGTCCTGAAGACTCTCCTGTTACTATTACAAACCGCTAGCACTGGAGACTCCTTCCACAAATGTTAAATGAACATCTCTTTACAGAAAACATCACCATATCAATGATTATACGGTATGTTTAAATAACAATACATTTTTAATTTCTTTACTTTCAGGATTAGATTATGTAGAATGTCCATCATCCAGGTCCTTGCGAACGAGCTGTCGCTATAGAAACGATAACGTATTAGAATGAGCACGTTAAAATAAACCTGTGATTTGAAGCTGCACTACTGTTATAGGAAAGTAAACAACACCTTCAAAACAAACAGCTTGGAGAATTCAACAGTACTGTGGCTGACAGCAAAATAAAGACAGGGAAGATTAGATTTGACTTGACTTTATTTACTAATCCTTCAGCAGTTGTGTGTAATGCAACTGTGGCAAAATAATTTATTCAGACACATTGTGATTTCTTGTAAATAAATGAGAGGGCACAACCAAAACTCCTTGCCTAAAGCTCTTCCGCTGTACGGCCTCTTGAGTGCTGACAGGCTCAATGGGCATCTTCACCTGAACACAACTTAGTCCTAATGGTTTGTGTACACAGCTGTCAAACCAAGTGAATCTGCCACTTGTCAGGATGTGTGTAGGAGTGTGTGTGTGTGTGTGTGAGTGAGTGTGTATACAGTGTTCTTCTCAGGAATTCCTGGTTCAACCTGTACTGCCCTCCACCAAGCCTCACGAGTGTGATGTGTCAGCAGTGTCAGCTTTGTTTGATATCCGGCTCTGTACAGGAAATGGTTTAGATGGTATTTTCCACACCCCTGCTGATTAGGAGGAGATAATCTTGAGGTTCTGGATGAGTTTTTAATTGGTTCAACTTTTGGCACTTTTTTGAAAAGAAAAAAAATCATGCTCTAGGGTTTACTCTGTATCACTCTGTACCTTAAGTTTTTTTTTGTGCTTCACATTTTAATAATACTTTATGGTAAAATATTTTACCATATTTATGGTAAGATTACTGGAAACTTCATAGGATATATTCATTCACTTTTCCACATCCCAGTAAAACTGTTTTTTTTTTTTTTACTAATGATTGCACAATGATACAACAAAACAAAGCTTAATACAGGTTCTTTAACATTAGGGTGGAAAAACAAAGGTATATCATCCAAAGTGTTCAACAGGTGTTCACCACCTGTCAAGGGGTGGTTTATATTAGGCAGTAAGTGAGCAGTCTTGATGTGTTGGAAGCAGGAAAAATGGGCAAGCGTAAGGACCTGAGTGACTCTGACAAGGGCCAAATTGTGATGGCTAGTTGACTGGGTCAAAGCATCTCCAAAACAGCAGGTCTTGTGGGATGTTCCCAGTATGCAGTGGTTAGTACCTACCAAAAGTGGTCCAAGGAAGGACAACTGGTGAACAGGGTCATGGGAGCCCAAGGCTCACTGATGCACGTGGGGAGTGAAGGCTAGCCAATCTGCTCCGATCCCACAGAAGAGCTACTGTAGCACAAACTGCTGAAAGTTAATGCTGGCTATGACAGAAAGGTATCAGAACACACGATAAATTGCAGCTTGTTGTGTATGGGGCTGTGTAGCCACAGCGCAGTCAGAGTGACCATGCTGACCCCTGTCCACCACCGAAAGCGCCAACAATGGGCATGTGAGCATCAGCACTGGACCATGGAGCAATGGAAGAAGGTGGGCTGGTTTGATGAATCATGTTTTCTTTTACATCATGTGGACCACCGGGTACGTATGCGTCTCTTACCTGGGGAAGAGATGGCACCAGGATGCACTATGGGAAGAAGGCAAGCCGGCAGAGGCAGTGTGATGCTCTGGGCAATGCTGTTGTGCTGGGAAACCTTGTGTCCTGGCATTCATGTGGATGTTACTTTGACACATACCACCTACCTAAACATTGTTGCAGATCAAGTACACCCCTTCATGGCAACGGTATTCTCTAATAGCAGTGGTCTCTTTCAGCAGGATAATGTGTCCTGCCACACTGCAAAAATTGTTCAGGAATGGCTTGAGGAACAAGACAAAGATTGTTCAAGGTGTTGACTTGGCCTCCAAAGGACATAATGGATCTGCTGCTCTTTGTACCAGATATGACAGCACATAGTAAAATGGCTATAAATAGGTTTAATATATTATCTTATATCTGTAAATATTTTATATTTGTTTTATGGTAACAAACTATGAATCAGCAATATTTGCTCCAATCCATTGTATTTCTTCAAGGAATCTCCCCATATTTCAATAATGTAAATATCTTTGCGCAAAAGCATTAATAATAATAATAATAATAATAATAATAATAATAATAATAGAACACAGTGTAAGGGATGCATCCTGGTCAAACAGCAGCTCGTAGCTCACTGGTTGTCTATGAACAGGATTAATGGGAGGAGCCGAGGAGGATGTAGGTCAGGATGTTCCCACATCCACTGCTCACTTAACCCATTCACAACCGCTCGGGCTGTAAGTCAGCTCCATTTAAACACACAGGTGCAGTATACTATACTCCCTTAGCAAACAGCTTCTTCAGCTACATCGCTGGCCTACAGGTAATCATCAGTAATGTAAGTCCAGATGTGCGCAGGAGAGCCAGAGGCAGCTGGATGGACGTGTTTTCTGTAATATGCACTAATGAGACACTATTTATACAAAAGCGCTGTTGAATTCTCAATTCTGTTTGGTCAGAAGGTGTTGAGTGATTTTCTAGAACAGCAGGTTTATATTAATTTCTGCCATTTCTAGTAACAGCTTGGGATACACAAACTTGTATGATGGACATGCCACATAAACATGTAGAATTGTTGATATGGTGACATTTTCTGTGAGGAAATACTTATTTAGCATTTGTGGAAGGAGTCTCCACTGTCAGCATTTTGTGACAGAGGTAAAGCTGTATGTTTTCTGACATCTTCAAGACATATTTAGGTTTCTTGGCTACATCACAAGCTGCATCTTTTTGTCTTATTAACATTAAGAAAGTGATAAAACCACAGAGGCTGGTGAGAAAATGATGGACATTCACCACAATTAAATATATGACATTCTATGAGGAATAAAAACTGTAATTGTTGGCAAATTTCTGTAGTGTCTGTAGTATAAGAGGAATAAAACACAGTGGCATGTTGCTTTATTGGAAAAGAATCAACTTCAGGGTAGTGACAGGTCCAATACATCACACCGCTCTGTCGTTGATTATTTTCCAACAGATGTATGCAGAGAGAAACATGGTCTTCAGTTTGCTCTCTTAAAAAAAGTTTGTTTTTTTATATGATGCCACAGAAGAACTTTGTTGAGTTCCCAAAAGAACCTTTCACTGCTTCGGTCTTTTCCTTGGTGCTACATTATACTGAAAAATTATTCTTCCTCCATAAAGAACTTTCCATATGGTGTAAACATTTAGACCATGTTATTTCTCATTTCCAGTACAAACCATCCAAAGTCAATAAAACAACCATCAAAAGGTTCTTTAAGGAAAAAGAAATGGTTCTTCATGGAACTTTTTCTGGCACTTTTATTTTCAATAGTGATAGGGGAAACCTTGGTTAAAGGGTTCTATGTAGATGTTTTCAGTAAGGAGATGCTTATTTAACATACATTGCACAAAAAAATTAAAGGAACACTTTTTAATCAGAGTACATCATCAAGTCAATTAACCTCCTGGGATATTGATCTGGTTAATTAAGTAGCAGAGGGGGTTGTTAATCAGTTTCAGCTGCTTTGATGTTAATGAAATTAACAGCAGGTGCACTAGATGGGCAACAATGAGACGACCCCCAAAACAGGAATGGTTTTACAGGTGGAGGCCACTGACATTTTTTTCCTACTCATCTTTTCTGACTGTTTTTCACTAGTTTTGCATTTGGCTAGGGTCAGTGTCACTACTGGTAGCATGAGGCGATACCTGGACCCTACAGAGGTTGCACAGGCAGTCCAACTCCTCCAGGATGCCACATCAATACGTGCCATTGCCAGAAGGTTTGCTGCCTCCCCCAGCACAGTCTCAGGAGCATGGAGGAGATTCTAGGAGACAGGCAGTTACTCTAGGAGAGCTGGACAGGGCCGTAGAAAGTCCTTAACCCATCAGCAGGACCATTATCTGCTCCTTTGTGCAAGGAGGAACCGGATGAGCACCGCCAGAGCCCTGCAAAATGACCTCCAGCAGGCCACTGGTGTGAATGTCTCCATTCCAGAAGAAACAGAGGGTGGCCTGAGGGTCTTCTAGTGGGCCCTGTGCTCACTGCCCGGCACCGTGGAGCTCGATTGGCATTTGCCATTGAACACCAGAATTGGTGAAAAGAAAAGGTGAGTCCCGGATCCTGTTGTATGGTTGATCATAGAACCTTTAAGGGCTTGCTTAGATGGGAAAAAACATAGAACACATAAACGAGTGCTTTTTTAGTGCTGCTTCTTTTAGATGCTGGAAATGTGCTTCTTAATCATTCACCTTAGACAGTTAAATGATTACACTCTTAGAGAAAAGAATCAAGGGTTTTTCCAGGGTTCTTTAAGAGTTCACCTGACAGTTAAGGGTTCTATGTGTAAACCTTTCTGATAGGGTAACAATCTGGTGTAGGATTTTACATGAAACCTTTAAGGGTTCCCCAGAGAGACAACTAAAGAACATTTAATGGTGCACACTGCTAATACTGCAGTAATGAAGCTTGTTTAATTCGTAAAGCTCAGACAAGAGAGCTTCCTTTTAGACACACACACACACACACACACACACGGTCTTTGTGTCTTTTGAGGACATGGTCTGTAAGTACCTATACTTAATAAGAATTTTCTACACTAAATCCTAAACCTAAACTTCTCTTTAACCTCATTAAGCACAAAGAAATATTTATACACTTTCTGTTTTGAAAAAAAAAAAGATGAAGAAAAGAAGAATCATATAGCTTTAATTAAAAAGACATTGTACATCATAAGGACTATCTGGCTGGTAGGTACAAGGTAGGGTTATATCTGTTTCTTTCTTTCTCTCTCTTTTTTTTTTTTTTTTTTTTTTTTTTGCTACATAGTCAGGACGTTTTTTTTTTCCTGATAATTCACAAAAACAACCACACACACACACACACACACACACACAGCCTAGTGATCGAAGCCTGTTTGGACAATAATGATAAGGGTATTGATGTCATACAGTGTCCAGCATGGACATTATCCTCTACAGCCTCGTTAATGATAAACACAACAAATGTGTAACAGCTGCATGATACTGCAGCTCATTTCTCACACTGAAACTTCAGGACGCAGACATGGTCCTCATCGTTACTGCGATTAGTTCACGAGTCGTCGAGCACAGCAGGACAGAGAACACAGCTTTATTAGAAAGCGCTTCTGAGCAGAAAGTCGTGCTACAGAGAAGAGCGGGGATGAATGTTTAGGAACGTTTATCAAACAGAAAAGAAATATAGAAAATTGAGTTATACAGGAGTAGATGAAGATGAAGAAGAGCAAAGAAACTGTATACTTTATGTGTTTAACTATTGCGTGATACATGATGGCAAAGATTTCATTTTATTTTAAAGTAGAACAGTCAAACAATTTTTTTTTCCCTTTAAAAAATCTCACCCCTAATCTAATATGGCTGTTGCACAACTAATGAAAAGGTTACTCCCTACAGTTTTACTGATTATATATAATGTTGTAATTACAGCATGATGTAATTACAGTAGTAGGAGCTGACAAAATAAAAAATAATGGACAAAATTCTGTCATTTAGGACCAGAGATAACCAAGCATGTTATTACAGGTGATAATTATTCTAATTTGATTATCTTTTTTTTCCTCTTTCGGGTTTTGGATTTAGTATTTTTAAGATACAAATCTGACTGTAAATAGTGTTTGTGTATTGGATATGTTATATTCAGGCCAAATGTGTTGAAAATAAGTTGTAGCTTTAACATTAATTCAGTGATGTGAATCCAGAAAGCAAAACTATCAATAATATTTCTAAAAAATATTGTATGTAATTCAATGTCATTACTATACTCTCTACCTGGCTGCTACTCCAGTAACTGCTATGGCGATATATGGTATAAGCTCATCTGCTGAATACTATGTCGTGGTTGTTACATTTACACAATAAAGCCACTTGACAGCATTTTATTATATTGTTATTCTTTTGCACTACCTGTTATATCTGACTCTTCCACACTAGAACTGTGTACTGGTCGGTGCTGCACTGTCTCTTACTGTGCCTAATGTCCCGTTTCAGTAGTTACTGTACTGTCTTGTGCTGTTCGCACACGTTTGCATGCGCACTGTATGCAGTAATGAGTAGGCTCATGTAGCTCTGTGCTGTTTTATGTAGCACCATGGTCCTGGAGGAATGTTGTTTTATTTCATTGTGTACTGTACCAGCTGTATATCATTGAAATGACAATAAAGCCACTTGACTTGACTAGTACTTACTACTACTACTACTACTACTAATAATAATAATAATAATAATAATAATAATAATTTTTTTAACACAGCCAAAAAACAAATAAAATGTTCAATCTTTTCTAAATTAGAACTTTTAATTTTTCTTTTATGTAAGCTAAATGTATGTCTAAAGCCACAGAGACAGAAAACCTTTATCTGAATGAGTTTCTGAGTGAGAACCTTTCAATATCAAATATATGGCTTCGTGACGATGGCGTTGACGTTATGAAATTCAAATTCTGACACTTGTTTTCAAGATTGTAAAAAAAAAAAATCTCAGTATAATGTTTTTAACTAAGCCCTGAGGCAAACAAAAATTTTCTCTGGGATCCTTTTAACTGATGGTTAACATTTAAGACATCAATGACAGAGTACCAAAAAAAAAAAAAAAACGTCTTTAGACAGTTTACACAGCGCTCATTTAATAATACTCAATTATTAAAATAATCAAGTTCTGATCATCACAAGAAAACCCTGATATTCTGTTTTTGTTTTTAATAATATCTGTATTTAAACTAAACATACATTGATATATTATTGGATGGAATATTATCTTTAACAGCAGCTATAATAACAATAATAATAATAATAATAAGAATAATAATAATAATAAAATGTTACTCAACAAAGCTTTAAAATGATTTACATAAAATAATAACAGATTATACATAATAATGAACCCGTCTACTGTCATTAGCACTACTTCAGCTAATATTACAGCGAATTACTAATATTTTGTGACGTATACAATACAAAAACAATATATTATTCCTATAACTTGTGTTTGTGCATTGTCTCGTGCTATTATTTGATCAGCACATTAAATATACAGTATTTACCACGTAATAAGGAAAAAGTATAACTGTAATAGAATCACTGCAGTCGTAATTTCAGTAACGTTGAGAGATAAATAAAATATAAAATATAATAAATATAAATAAATAAGGAAAGACATAATCTAATTCAACTTTGCATTTATTTACTCATGCGACTCTTCATTAACTGCTTTTTTAATATCACAAATCAGTACATTTCCAGTAATAACTCTAATAATTAAAGCACCTTGTACCTGCGTTTTCCACACTCGCTCCTGTGACTCCTGCGCTTCCGTTAGTTCACATGAAGTTGTTTCTCTGCGCGAAGAGTTCACGCTGTTCTTCTGTTCTCTGCTGCAGACGCACGTGCGTTAAAGGGACAGCAGGAACTTCTGCATAGTTCAGATGTGTTTTTGTTTTAATCCCGCACATGGACTTGATGTTACTGCTTTAATCCCGCACATGGACTTGATGTTACTGCTTTAATCCCGCACATGGACATGATGTTACTGCTTTAATCCCGCACATGGACATGATGTTACTGCTTTCATCCCGCACATGAACATGATGTTACTGCTTTAATCCCGCACATGGACTTGATGTTACTGCTTTAATCCCGCACATGGACTTGATGTTACTGCTTTAATCCCGCACATGGACATGATGTTACTGCTTTAATCCCGCACATGGACATGATGTTACTGCTTTAATCCCGCACATGGACATGATGTTACTGCTTTCATCCCGCACGTGGATATTATATTATTGCTTTCATCCCGCACATGAACATGATGTTACTGCTTTAATCCCGCACATGGATATTATGTTATTGCTTTAATCCCGCACATGGACATGATGTTACTGCTTTCATCCCGCACATGGACATGATGTTACTTCTTTAATCCCGCACATGGATATTTTACTGCTTTAATCCCGCACATGGACATGATGTTACTGCTTTCAATCCCGCACATGGATATGATTATTACTGCTTTCGTCCCGCACATGGACATGATGTTACTTCTTTGATCCCGCACATGGATATTTTACTGATTTAATCCCGCACATGGACATGATTATTACTGCTTTCATCCCGCACATGGATATATTACTGCTTTAATCCCGCACATAGAGATGTTACTGCTTTAATCCCGCACGTGGACATATTGCTCTTGGTTCAGTCCCTGACATGGATATGATTTTATTGGTTTAATACAGTACAGGGACTTGTTATTGCTTTAATACCGCATGGTGTGATTTTTTGGATTGCGTTAAATGCAAAAGCTGAAGCGTCAGTAACTGGTTTGATGTTCATTCGTCTTCAGCTAGACTATAGTTTTTTTTAATGCTATTTTGTCTAATTAGGCCACATATTTAATAAGTGGTATTTGAAAACATTTTTATTAAAAATATGAATACTAATATTAATTTTATTTTCACCTTGAATATACTATGAAGAGTTTAAATAGAAATGTGAAAAATCGTTCAAATTTCAGAATAAACGCAGGATAAAACATGAACAAGGGTTTATTAGGAGTGTTTATAATATTATCATAAAAAACACAGTCCACCTAATGAATGTTTAATATATATATATATATATATGTACTTATAATAGCCTCTAAACCAGTTATCAGTGGTGTTAGACTGTCCAAATTACACAACATAGCCACCACTAACTCTTTTTTATGTATTTATGTATTTATTATTATGGACGGTCATTTTCAGATAGTTTACTTTTGGCATTAAAGAGTGTTGTTGTTGTCGTTGTTGTTGTTTTTGTTTTTCTTTTGCTAGTCTGTTAGCAAACCACAGACAGTTTCTTTTCTTTTATTTATTTATTTATTTATTTTGCAATATTGCCCACCCAATTTATTGCGGTTATCAGCTAATTATTTCCTTATTTCCTTATTTCATTATTTATTTATTTATTTTAGAGGCATTTTCTTGTCACGGGGATGTTGCTGTCCGTAGTGCGCATGCGCAGCGTGTGCAACCGCAGCATTCGGACCAAAGCATATTTCTGGAGATTAGCCTCAAAGTGTGAGGGCTAAAACTTTAGCGCTTTCTGATCTCTTTCTAATGGAGCTGTTAACGGGAGAGTTTGACCAAAATGGCCGCCGTGCTGGCTGATGGGAGATATGAAAAAGAAGGCTGGGACTTCATCAGTGCGGTGATTTTAGGGATCTTGTGCTTATGTATGTATTCGCTCTAAACGCCCTGGCTAATTTCATATTCATCTTGGCTCTGTTTTGGTTATTTGGGCACTAACTTATTGCTTCAATCTGCTTCAGGCTGAAATATAGAATTATGTAGGTCTATTATATGCCTTAATTTGCCTGATTTACTATAGAATAATAAAATTTTAAAAATAGGCTAATTAAAAATAAATCCTGGTTGTTTTACGTTCTAACATTTATTTAGGAACTATTCCTGTGGAGCTGGGGAAGTTTCCTGCTTCATCCCATTTTCCTTTTATTTTCCAACTGCTGTTCCAAAAATGTAAATTAAATACAGCCTGCTACACTGATGCTATTCACTTGAGCATCGTTATATTTTAGATATTCACAAAACAAAGCTGTGCATTCCAATTTGATTTTTTTTAAAACAAAAATCGCACCCTATAGAATGAGAAATTACTTGGGTTACATCCTGCTGGCACATGAGATCATGTCCCAGCCGGTAAGAAAGTCTGAACATAGAAGAAAAAACAGCTCACGACTTCATTAAAACTATTTCCTATGACAGAAATGACTGACTATTACACAAGCTGGCGTTCTTAAAAATGCCCTCAGAAATGTAGAGCTCTTAATGGATGTCCCTCTGGGTTAACCCTTAAAGGTTCTGTATAGAACCCAGAAAAGGTTGCTATAGAAACCTTTCTTGGAAAAAAAAAAAACCTTAATTATCCAATGAAGAACCCTTTTCTAAATATAAAAAATGTAAGACTATGGGTTGGCTAAAGAAAAACATTTTTAAACGTATGATGGTAAAATGGTTTTAAGATTTTCTAAAAGGAAGCAATAAAAATGAAACGGATCCGACTCACGTCAAAATACAGCCAACTCACATTGAAATAGAGCTGACTCAAATAGAACCGACTCACGTCAAAAGAGAGCCGACTCGCGTCAAAATACAGCCAACTCTCGTCAAAATAGAGCCAACTCATGAGGAAATAGAGCCAACTCAAATAGAGCCAACTCACGTGAAAATAGAGCCGACTCACATCAAAATAGATCCGACTCATGATGAAATACAGCTGACTCAAACAGAGCCGACTCACGTCAAAATAGAGCCGACTCACGTCAAATAGAGCCAACTCATGAGGAAATAGAGCCAACTCACGTCAAAATACAGCCAACTCAAATAGAGCCAACTCACATGAAAATAGAGCCGACTCAGGTGAAAATAGAGCTGATACATCAAAATAGATCTGACTCATGATGAAATACAGCTGACTCAAATAGAGCCGACTCACATCAAATCGAGCCAGCTCACATCGAAACAGAGCGGAATCACCTCAAAATAGAGCAGAATCACCTCAAAATAGAGCCAACTCACATAAAAATAGAGCCAACTCATGATGAAATAGAGCCAACTCAAATAGAGCCAACTCACGTGAAAATAGAGCCGACTCACGTGAAAATAGATCCGACTCATGAAGAAATACAGCTGACTCAATCAGAGCCGACACATCAAAACAGAGCAGAATCACTTCAAAATAGAGCCAATTCACATCAAAATAGAGCTAACTCACAATGAAATAGAACCGACTCACGTCGAAATAGAGCCGACTCACGATGAAATAGAACCAAATCACGTCGAAATAGAGCCAACTCACGTCAAAATAGAGCCAACTCAAACAGAGCCAACTCACGTTCAAGTAGAGCCGACTCACGTCGAAATCGAGCCGACTCATGATGAAATAGGAATTCTAACGAGTGACCATGTCATGTATGTTCGTTTCAAACATACGTCGTTCACTGATACGTCTCATCCTGATTTGGCATTCACGTTGGCTCGTGTTTCCTCCTGCTGCATGGATTTAATTATCTGCATCTTACATCAGTTCATTTGTGGCCTAATGTTGAAACAGCCTGCTGAGCTGCATCTTTTTAACTGGCAGCTAAACATGAACTTTCAGACACTTGCATTACTCTAAACATGGGACTGTTCAGTGAGTGCTATTTATAGTGGTTTTATTTGAGAAAATGAATGAATGAATGAATGAGTTAGTTAGTTGGTTGGTTGGTTGGTTGGTTAGTTAATGGCCACTCAAAGTGTTAAAACGCAGGGTTTTTACAGCACTCGTCAGTGGTTCTTTACGGGATGAGTAATCAGGGGTTTGGCGCTTTTAACCCTTTCTGATGAGGAAACATTGCTGTAAGGTTCTACATAGACAACTGAGGAACCCTTAAAGGTTATGCATTTTCTTTGAGTGTATGTTATGCTACTCTTTCAGGTTAGATCTGGATTTAGTGCACACAGTATTTATGCAAAAATGAGTTCACACAAATGTTTTTAAAAACACACAGCTGAATTGTAAACACGCAATTAAATTTGATAAATTTGATAGAAGGGTATTAGATATTAATAGAAAGGTGAGTACCATTTGTACAAAAATGTAATTCTTTTATAATGATCATGAAGAGCAGAGCGACAGAAGAACGTAAGAAATAAGAACAGAACTAAAATATATAATCGAAGATTATTTCAGTGATTGTGTCAGTGTGTGTGTGTGTGTGTGTGTGTGTGTGTGTGTTAATGCACTTTCACATGTTGACAGAATGACTTCAATGTGATATAATGTGATGACTTTATATGATTAGCCCATAGCTAATTAATTAAGGCAGTGTTTGTTGGCATTAAAGGCAAATTTTTTTGGAGAACCCAGAGGAGAACCCGCCGTGTTTTTGTCCTCCTTAATGAACAGGAGGATGAATTCATGTGAACATGAAGAAAGACACTGCTTCCGTGAATAAGGAAATAGTACAATACTTTATTTCTTAATTGTGAACCACGTTCAGTCTGTATTTACAGGGAGAATAATCAACAAAACCAACAAACTGGTGTAAATTCACACCGAGGTGTAATTAGAAGTAAAGTTTTACAGAAAAAAAAAACAAAACGGAATTTTTCTTCGAAAAGCCACTGAGTAAAACACAGATATCTGAACGGAAATGGAGGGCTAATAGTTCTGTGATCGGATCACAAAAATGTGAAAAAAAAAACACAACAAGGAGGGTCAATAACAAAATATATTTTAAGTGAATTGGATGTTAAATAGCCTTGATTTCTGAAATGGTTCGCTAGGAGAGAAACGCCAATTCATACTGCAAATCTTACATTTTCATTTGCATCAAATTATAGACCTAAAATAATCAAATTTACAAAAAATGTAATAATATTTTTTGCAAAAAAAAAAATTTATTTCTTGAATAGGCCTATTCCTGCCCTGATACAAGTGATCAAATGACCCCCAGCTTTAGCTGCTCGGTAGATAAATCAAAGTTTAATCAGCAAATATTTTCATATTTTCTGCTTTTTTTTTTTTTTTTTTTTTTTACACATTATTTAATTTTAGTTTCATTGTCAGGACGCATGAAAACCTGAGTTTATTTGTTTAGCTTGTGTGTTGCTGCAAACCCTGACTGACCGCGTTAAGGCTCATTCACAGTGTTACATACAACCGTAAAATACCACACAATAATAATAATAATTATAATAATTATAATAATAATAAGGAAGTGTATAAGGACCCATTTTATAGGCATGTTCTCAATTTTCAATAAATACGCTACGATTAAAAAAACATGGATAAGTGACCCAGAAATTTAAATAATAATAATAATAATAATAATAATAATAATAATAATAATAATAATTGAAACGTGTATTGCCTTTGGCATGACGTCATACTTGTGTTACTGTTGCATTATGACTAAATATTTAAATAGAAAGAAATCAACAGATTGACAACGACTTGGTCCTTGTGTAACATAAAAGGAGGATTTGCACATTGAAGGGTTTTTAGTGTCACTCGGTTCTGATGCGCAGCAAAAATTCCGGTGTTGGATGAAATTTAGTGTTTAATAAATATTCATTTCTAAACTCGAAATAACAGCTACAGTGTTCAGTTAAATGTTAGTGCTGAGATGAAACTCACAGCGCTGATTTGTGTCCAGTTGGACGCGTTAGTACAACAGTCGGCTTTTTTGCTGTGCGTGAAACCCCTAACAAGCCGCTCAGCTCAGGAAAGAATGAGGCGCGAGTCTTTTATGTTGCGACAAAACTCCCGAAAAGCCGCTCGAGGAGAAAGACGGTAACGTGGTCCTAGAATCCGCGAGCAGCGGCGGCGGAGAGCTCGAGATCCCGTATGCAGGGCCGGTTTGGAGCGCCTGCGCCTGCGCCTGCTGCGCTCCTGCCACGAAATAGCCGTTGTGTGCTGAGAGTAATCCCGTGGGCGCAGAGCTCGCGCTGTAGCCACCGGAGGTACAGGGTCCGAGCACGGGGCGGGCGATGTCTCCGCTGGTGATGGGCTCCATGTTCGGGAGCAGAGACCCGTACGCGTGTCCTTGGTTAAGAAACCCGTGCGTGGGTCCGTTGTAGTGCGCGTGAGGTAAGGGCAGAAACGGAGACAGCTGCCAGCAAAGCGGGTTGCTCGCGCGCTCTCCGAGTCCGAGTCCGAGTGGGGCGAAACGCAGGCCTCGTTTCATCACCAGCTTGCCCCGTGATGTCGCGGACCTCCTCCGGAGCTTTCCCGTAGTTCCACCGATAAACACGTCATCACTGGATGGATCCAGCATCCAGTAGTTCCCTTTTCCCGGGTCGTCGTAATGGCGCGGCACTTTCACGAAGCACTTATTGAGGCTGAGATTGTGTCGGATGGAGTTCTGCCAGCCCTGCTTGTGCTCCCGGTAGTACGGGAAGTTCTTCATGATGAACTCGTAGATGCCGTTGAGCGTGAGCCGCTTCTCGGGACTTTGGCGAATGGCCATCATGATGAGCGCGTTGTAGCTGAAGGGCGGTTTGTCGTGTTTGCCGCTTTTTCGCCCCGCTTCCGCTCCCGATTCGTCATCACCTCGCTGCTGCAGGGGTGTGGAGTCCATTTCCGTCGGTTCCGAGGATTTTTCCGAATCCGGAGTCGCGCTATTTTCCGCGACCCCTGCGCCCTGGCTGTCAAACTTGGACGGAAGCAGGAGGCTCTTGATGCTAAACGAACTCGACCTCTGCACCATGGTCGGTGCTTTGTGATCTCCCATGGCCAGGACAGTACACGAAACCAAAAAGAGCTCCGTTTTCTCCCCTCTTTTGGAAAGGAAAAAAAAAAAAAAGGAAAACTTGAGTCACGCGCGTTGATATGTTGGCTTTGTATGCATCTAGGACGGAGGACGCTGCGCCGGGAAATTAGGAATATAGCAGAATCCGTGTTAACAGCTTCATCGTGGAGGGGGAGGAGCTCGGAACTTGCCGAAAATTTGCACTCAATCCGCCCTTTTTTTTTTCTTTTTTTTTTGCCGTCTGCTCGATTTAGCGCGCAATATTAAGCCCGTGCGCAAAAGAGACGCGCATCCACAACACTCTGGATGAAGTGCGACACTAGAGCAGCGTGGCTTATGGGTCTGACGTGGAAAAACGACGAGCTGAAGATCAGGAAACAAAACGAGTCAAATCTAAATACAAATCCATAAATAAACTCGAAGTGTGTGCTCAAGGTGGAGCTTGGTCATATTCTTGCCAAAAATGTTAAATTAGCTTCCGAAGTGTTACTCTGTAAAGAGCTAGTTCAACACTGTGGGTGTTGATTCAACTTCACCTTATCCTCCTTTACACAAATATAAAAATATAAACTAAGATTAGAATTCTAAAGAGTCTGTTTATCTTGGGTTTCTGGAGCCTAGTTTTTTTGCACCTGCAGTAAACCTCTAAAAACATCCCCTAGAGAAAAAAAACCCAAAAGATATTACATATATTATGTGAGTAAAACATGTGAAGGTGCATTTGACTGTGAAACTGCCCGTGTGAACTCTGGTAGCCTAAACACCTCATGACCTCATGTGAACAATATGGGATCACGTGAAAAAGTTGCTCATGGGAGAAAATAAAATCTGAAGAAACACATACACACACATCTGAAAATAAATGAATTGTGAAAATAAATCGCATGTAAAAAAAAATTAAAATAAATGAATCATATCTAAAAAAAAAAAAGACGTGAAAATGAATGAACTGTGAAAATAAATCACGTAAAAAAATGAAAATAGATGAATACTATCTAAAAACACACACGCACATCTG
The DNA here is from genome assembly GCA_022985145.1 of Pangasius djambal. Classification (NCBI taxonomy): domain Eukaryota; kingdom Metazoa; phylum Chordata; class Actinopteri; order Siluriformes; family Pangasiidae; genus Pangasius; species Pangasius djambal. The sequence continues at coordinate 5,941,191 of CM040985.1, read as the reverse complement.
AAAATAAATGAATTGTGAAAATAAATCACTTGTTGAAAAAACAAAAGAAAATAAATGCATCATATCTAAAAATAACATGAAAATGAATGAATTGTGAAAATAAATCACAAGTAAAAAAAAAAAAAAAACCTTACATGAAAATAAATGAATAATGTGAGAATAAGTTAACCATGTATAAAAATAAATCACATGTGAAAATAATTTAATCATGAAAATAAATCATGTGATAAATGAATCGTGTGGGGGGAAAAAAAACGTGAAAATAAACTAAATAAATTCACAAAACAAAAAAATCATGTGAACACAAATGAATTATGTGAAAATAAATGAACCGTGTGGGGAAAATCATGTCTGAAAATAAAATAATCACGTGGGGAAAAAAAAGATGGAAAAAATGAATAATGTGGGGGGGATCACATGTGACAATAAATGAATTGTGCGAAAAGAAAAGAATCACATGGAAAAAAAGTTGCATGTAAAAATAAATGAATTATGTGGAAAAATCACGTGTAAATAAATTAATAATGTGGAGAAAATATCACGTGAAAATAAAAAACACATGCACTACAAGTGATCTGTCTACAACAATGCAATGATTTTATGTGTGTGTGTGTGTGTGTGTGTGTGTGTGTGTGTGTTCCATGAGGATGATCCCATGTGCACAATTACAAAAAGTGGCCTAATTAGGCTGTTTCAGATTGCAGACACAGGGGGTTCTGGCACATCCAGGCCTCTTCTTGGACTCCAGCCACCAGATGTGCCACAGCTGGAGACCCTCTGCCCTGCAGTGTGGGAAGTTTTAAGGACTGGAACTATACATGAAAGCTACATGTGGGTGCTGTGTGTTTTGCTGTGTAGGGTGCCTCCAGTGGCTGATTTTTAAAAAATGCAAAGTCACTTGATTTGCAGAGCAAATGATAATGACATTTCCCCCATCAAGAGCTTTGAATAAATCATAAATCACCTTTGGTTCATTTCAGATGGATTTAAACTTCTCATTTATTCACTCATTCGTTCATCGTCAGTAAGCTCTTTATCACGGTTAGGGTTGTGTCCATGAGTCGAGAATACACGCTAGATGGGAACACCAGTCCATTGCAGGGTACCATGCGCACACGCACACACACACACACACACACACACACACACACACACACACGCACACACACACACACACACACGCACACACATTCACACCTAGAGGCAATTTAAAGTTGCCAATCTATCTACCAGCTTGTTTTTGGGAGGTGAAAGGAAACCGGAGAACCTGGAAGAAACCCATGAGGAGAACATACACAACAAGTCCACACAGACAGTAACCAACATGCCACAAATTTATTTCTGTGTTATGTTTAATTTAGTTTAGTTTAGATTTGGGTCTAGTCGGGTTTTCCAAAGGCATTCCCAAAAACATCATCATTATATGGTAGAGCGAGCATCACACTGAACACTCTCTCTCCCAGATAGATGATTTTAACTTTGTGATGCTTTTGGGAAGTTCAGCCTTGTTTTATTTTAGTTTAGTTTATTTCTGGGTTGCACTGTAATTGGGTGTAATATAAATATTAAAGTGACCCTGTGCTTAGTTGACACATAACCTTCTGTAAAAGTTGTATATAAAAGGCAGTGTAGTGCAAAAGTTTGCATACCCCTAAGACAAAATCAAAAAAACCAAGCACTTTATTTTACTAATAAGACAGGGTTTAGTGTTCATTTTCACTATTCTTCCTGCATTATCACAACTAACAAAACTGTAGTATAATGTATGTTAAGATATTAGCAGTGGGGGGGGGGAATCAAAACTTAGATAAACTAGGATTTGGAGATAAACTGTTAGGGGTACATCTTCCATTTTTGATTCATAATCATGGACATGCAAACTTAGGAAACAAAAAAAAGAGCACATAGCATGCTGAATTTGATACAGGTCAGGAGAGAACATGCTAGATCACACACCCACACCCACACACACACACACACACACACACACACACACACACACATATTCAGCCAAAAGCTTTGTTAGAAACCATACACTAAAGTCCTCAATGCCAAGTGTGCTTCTGCCAAATTATTTTATGGCAGTTTAAGCCCAAAGGCCAATTTACTACAAACAACTATTTTCTACAGTTAGAACATGTGTCCGATTCTTGTACTAACAGCTCTACAGGTGGTGATTGGGTTTCAAATTCATCACTAAAGCTGCTTTTATAGATGCTTTTACAGGGGCTTAGATTAGAGCTTAATTAAGTGTAGTAGAGAAACAAAATTTGTATAAAAAATTGTTTTTGAACAGCCCATATTTTAATAATTTTGTTTCAAACGACCTTTTAAATATTCTAATACTCTACAGTGAGCGAATGGAGAAATGGTCATTATGAAATGTTTAGTGAATTGAGAAATGTTAAACATTGGAAGAATCTAGACCTAATCTAATCAGAAAATTTTAACTTCTTTATTACTCTAATTAAATACCACATCTTAAGGCTTTAAAGTTAATGAGTTAATCAACTGTTAATGAGTCATTTATCTGGAGGCTATTAAAATTTACCATTAAAACATCCCTGTATTTAATAAAGCACTCTTTTAGAGCCATATTAGGATCCTATATTTCCTTGTTTAATTGCTATTCTATATGACTTTGTTTGGTCTGTGGCTATCATCATGATTGTGTAAGGAATAAAACACTTAGGTGGTTCTTTCATAGGAAAGAAATCAGTGACAGGGTGGTGCGATGTATCCGAGCGTGAAGTGGAGTTAACCCTGAAATTGACTATTTTCCTATACTGATAACAAGGATCACTGTATTCGTACTGTACAACAGCAATTTTCTAACAACGTCTTATTTACAGTTTCTTACTTTAAAAAGACATATCATTTGTTTTTTTTTGTTTTTTTTAATGTTGTGGAACATCTTCAAAACAAGGCAGTTCCTCTTATCACTTATGTTGTAGCAGCTGTAAACTGCCATGCCCACACCAGCCTCTGTTTTTCTCTCTCTTGAAGTTAGAAAAACAAACATCACAACTTAGAGAAACCACAAAGGCGTAAAGTTTTCTGAAGATGCCAGAAAACTTGCAGCTTTACCTCTGATTGTTACGAAACGCTTCCACTCAAGACTATTAAAAAAAAAGGTCTCCTTAAAGAGAAGTTCACCATACCAGTGTTATAAAAAAATATATATATATTATAGAAAATGAATCAACATCTGCTGCCCAATCAGATTTGAGAATTCAGCAGTGTTGTGGTATAACCTGTAGTGAAACATAAGAAGTGTTGATCACTTGGTATCAGATTTACCATCTGCCCTGTCTGATACACACTGCTACACCTGTCATGGACGATTCATCAGCACACACAGCTATATAAACTGTTTCCAACCTGACAGTGCCAAGACATATGGCCATCTTCCAACTGAGTTCCACATTCTCTTCCTTGAATTGCTTTGACTAGTTCTGGGGTACATCTCTGGTACATTAGGTTTACGTCTCTATACAGAATGTATTAATGAAAATGTCAGGGAGTTAACAGTAAAAAACAAACAAAAACATGGATGGTGTTTGGAGATTGTGATCATTATTGCGGAGAGTCCAAATAAATAGCAACAACAATCAAACGTGTGTGGTAATTGTTTGGATACTGGTTCAGAGTGGCACTTTTTAAAATCAAGAAATTAAGAGCTATGACATGTTATGACATTAAAGAAGTGGTTTTCAAAGTCCTCTTGAGAAGCAGAGATACAGGATATGTTATTTTGTTTTCTTTTTCTTAAAAAAGAAAATCACAGTCCAGATTTTCAAAATTATTATATTTATTACTGAGTTCTTAGAGTTACTAGCCTGTTGGATTTAATTGGTTTAACCGTAATCACTTAAAAACAAGTACGCTTATAAATTATGTTAAGTTAGACCTAATGCGTTCTTTTGGTGGAAAGTTCAGGAATAAAAGCTCTGTGGCACTAATGAATAGACAAAATGTTCTTGTACACATTTAAATCTGTACTGAGTAGGTTGTGTAATTGTTTTTACAGCTACAAAAAGCCTGCATAGCTCTTAAGGGTTAAGAGAAATGTCTATATTCTGGTGTTGCAGGAAATTATCCGCGTCTTTACTGACTGTGTGTTCACTGAACTTCTCTCTTCTCACAACACTACTGTGTTATTGCCATGTCTTTCTGCTTTTCCTCCTCCCGTTCCCTCTTTCCCATATTATCCGCTGATGTTCTCCCCTGCATCTGTTTACCCTCGCCTGCCAGTGCCTGAAAAGGTCAGCCCAGGCCGACAGGGAGAAAAACAGAGAAAGAGTTGTGTTGTTTTTTGTTTTTTTTTTCTCCAAGATATCACTATCATTCATCACCCTGACACTTCATGACAAAACATAGTAATCTCAAGAGAGGCAAAACACACAGAGGCATCAGCTGACTTGGTTTTACGAGTGTACTCCTTTATCTTATCATTTAATCATAGCGTTCATTTTATCAAAAAAAAATGCATGTGGTCAGTGCACAATAAAAAGGTTTACCATTAATCTAAGACTAATAATAAAATGATTAAAAACGCGTTGTTATTTAACAAAGAAAAATGTACAGTTCACCTTGATATGGTGAAGTTTTCAGAAAGGAGATGTTACTTAGCACTTATAGAAGGAGTCCCCAGTGCCAGCGCTTTCTAAGTCAGTAAGTTTTCTACCATCTTAAGAACAGAGAATTATTCGCCTTTTGGTTACTTGGTAACATGACAAGCTGAGTTTTTTTGGGGTTTTTTTTTTGCCTTTACCTCAAAAGAGAGAAAAAATGAGAGGCTGGTGAGAGAATGACTGTTTATAGCTGCTATAATATAACTGATAACAGGAACTAGCTTGTTTTGCGGACATTTCACAACACTGAATATTACTATAAATGGATATAAATTAGGATGTTTTTTTTTTTAATTAATAAAAAACTATTTGTCATCTTTGGCAAACTGATGTGGGATAAGAAGAATAAATCACTTCAGAACATCTCGTAATCAGAAAAGAATCGACTTTGGACAGGTAACAGCAGCTGTGCTTCGCATTAGCCCCCCCCCCCCCCCCCCCCCCCCCCCCCCCCCCCCCCCCCCCCCCCCCCCCCCCCCCCCCCAAGTGTTTTATTCTTTACTTCTGCAGAGGATCATTTTGTGCAAATATTAATATTATATTTGTTACATCGCCAATTGAAATAACTATAGGAAAACGGTGTTAAATATTTTCTTACAAACAAATTGGGATAATTCAGCAGAGGATTTTAGAAAGCCCTCATCTGCTACTGAGGAAAGGGGGAGAGAAGGAGAGATCTTAGAGAACCTGTCCAATTCCATAAATATATAAGCACCATTTGTAGACTGAATTGCATCATGTTTTTACTAGTTATTTGGCAGATGTTTGAGTTTTGTGGTTGTAAATGAGCTGACTGTGTGTAATTATGTATACTATATTTACTGATGTTTGGTTTAAGTGTGTAGATTAAGTCAGTCTGTATGTTTTGTACTTATATGTGTGTGTGTACAGTTGTGATTCTGGCCTCTCTCTCTTTGCTTAAGGATTAGTGAATCTTGTATGTTGGGCATTAAAGGCTCAGAGCAAATCAGCAATAGTGTGTACATTCATGTATGTGTATGTGTGTTTGTGTGTATGTGGGCAGATGTTTGTCCTGCCGCCTCACAGAGATCATCTGCACAGCTGTGCGGTTCTCAAATCTTGTCATGTTCTCTCAGAATCTCTCGTCTTGCTGGATGAGCCTGAATGAGTCCAGGCTTAAAAGCTGATCAGTGAGGGAAAAGTTGCCATGAAGTAAATCTCACCAATCAAAACAGAAGTAAACAAACAGCTGCTGATGGATGACTGATGCCCAAAGCTCTACATACAAAGGGTTTGCTTTAAAAGTAACAGAGCATGTCACATCTTTTATACTGTCTTTAGGAGTGGAACCCTTCTGCTGTTGTAGTGTGACGTGTGTTCTGAGATGCTTTTCTACTCACCACAGTGGTAAAGAGTGTTTATTTGAGTTACTATAGCCTTCCTGTCAGCTCAAAGCAGTCTGGCTATTCTCATCTTACCGCTCTCATCAACATGGCATTTCCTCCTGCAGAACTGCCGCTCACTTTTTGGTTTTTCACCCATTTTTTGTCAACTCTAGAGACTGTTGTGCATGAAAATCCCAGCGATGAGCAGTTTCTGAAAGTCTCAAACCCCAGCTGGCACCAACAGCTTTACCATGGTCAAAGTCACAATGTGAGATCACATTTTCCCCATTCTGATGTTTGATTTGAGCAACAACTGAAGCTCTTGGCCTGTATCTGCATGATTTTATGTCATGTGATTGGCTGAATGGACAATTGCATGAATGAGCAGGTGTACAAGTGTTCCTAATAAACTGGCCAGTAAGTGTACAGCATATCTGTATGGTATTATATGTCAACATATACAATAATATCTGTATTTTATTGTATATGTTCATATATAGTGTTAATATAGTATTAATATTCGTCATATTTTTAAAATGACCAACTTAAAATTTTGGATTTGGTCTACGTCATATGGACATCGTATTTGGGAATATCATGCCCAAAAGGGAACTCCATATATGGCATTTCCGTATGGGTTCATCGTGTAAACATAGATTTTATTCATTACACCCTAACCAGTTTGGACTAAAATATGTTGGGGTTTTTTATGTATTTATCATATTTTAGTATAGAATAGAATAAGGTTGTGTTTGACAACACTGCGCTGATCTAACTTTCGAGTTATAAATATAACGAGATATAAATAGATCAGGAGTTGTTATAAAATTTTTTGGAAATCTCGCGATAAAAAGCGGTATTTGCAGACTCGCGAGGCGATACAAATATACGGTGTTTATGTTCGGCTACGATTTGAACGTTTTCTGGCTCCTTCCGCTTTTCTTCCTCTTCCCTCTCTCTCAGTTCGCCATGTCTTCAAAATATGCATCTGTAGATTTCGAAATTTTCGGCGATGTTCAGGGTATGTACGCAGCTCAGAGTGCGTGCGTGCGTGCGTGTATGTGTGTGTGTAGCATAGACCAGATATCCCACAATCCTCTGCGCTCCGCTCCAGTCAGCTGTAGAAACAAGTGAATGCAAACAGCCGAGATGTTATAACGTGTATACACATGAGTTATATACATAAAAGTATAGATATATATAAAGTATTGTCATTGAATATATGCTCTGTTATTAAAAAAGAAAAGAAAAGAAATAAACTCGTTCTATCTCGGTAGTGTATTAAAATATAAACCTGCGTTAATGCAAATGACCACCAGGTGGCAGCAAATTCATCTTACAACTGTCCTTACTGTATTGAGAGCTTTAATTATATATATATATATATATATGTGTGTGTGTGTGTGTGTGTGTGTGTGTGTGTGTGTGTGTGAGTGAGGGTGTATATATATATATTTTTTAATTAAAATTACTATCCAGAATTGACATTAATTTTTTTTTATTAAAATGTAGATCCAGAATTGACATTATTTAAAAGCCTATTTGTTTTTGAGTTATTAATTAGTATGCAGGGAGTGACAGGCTCCACCCCCAAAAAGCCTCACCTTTAAAAAAATAGCCAGTGATTTTTTTATGTGAATAATGCAGTGAATTAGTCATTGAACTTGATGTATTTATGACAACAAATCATAAACTTTTACTTATTTTTACTAAAACAAAATTTTTGCTCTCATTTCAGGTGTGTGCTTCAGAATGGTAAGAAAATTCCTCTTACACAACTAGTTTAATATTAAGGAAAATGTACATAAAGAATAAAACACTTTGCAACGTGTTGTTATAGGAAAATAATCAACAATGCGGTGGTGTGCTAAAGCGAGGTTACTGTTTCCATCCTGAAGTTGATTATTTTCCTATAACAGCACATGCCAAAATGTTTTATTCTTCTTACACCACAGCAATTTACCAATTAGTACAATTTAGGAATTAAAAAATGACATGCACTTTTTAGCCATTTATAGTTGCATTTAATGTTGTGGAACATCCGCCAAACAGGTTACTTAAAGTTATAGCTTCTATATAGAGTCGTTCCCCCACCAGCATCTACTTTGTTTCCTCTTGATGTTAATAAGATAAAACACAAATACACACACACACACACACACACACACACACACCTTGTCATGTTACTGAATAACTGAAAAGTGTAAACTCCTCTGTTGTGAAGACTTTCCCATGGCGGAAAACTAACTGTTACAAAGTGCTACTGTTACAAATAAACGTCTCCTTACAGAAAACTTCACCACATCAATGATTAGACATTTGTTTTGTTTAATAACAACACTTTTTTATGTGAAACGTTTGCTATACAAGACCTTGTGACTGAGCTGTTTTTATAGAAACATTATAGTGCATTGCAGTTGGGACTACTGTCAGAGCTTGTGTTGCAGAAAATTAATCCACACTTTCTGACCAATCAGAATTCAGAGTTGTGCTGCGATGTAAAATGACATAAAGAAGATTGCTCCATCATATGATTCACTGACAAATTATAAAGATCGGTTATTACATAATCCATTTTGTGAAAGTGTGTGTAAGTCTGTGAGTGTCTGAGTGCTCATGTGACTCTGCAGTACACAGAGGATCAGGCGAAAAAGCTGGGCGTGAACGGCTGGGTGAAGAACACCAGACAAGGCACCGTGATCGGCCAGGTCCAGGGCCCTCCAGAGAAAGTCAGCGAGATGTGAGTATGAAAACTTCTTCATGATCCACACTCACTGCTCAACATAGCTTGAGATTTCAGACCAGTTCCAATGTACAGTCGAGTGCAAAAGTTTGCATCCCCGATGGTTTCTGGGTAAATGAATAAATTACTCATGTACATTTGTTTATGAAGAACCTAGCCATGAGAATAACTATGTCGATGAATATATTAAATATTCTGTACATTTAGACAGCCAGAAAACCATTTTATGTCACAGATCCTGATATATTTCAACCTGTAAGCCTCAATAAAAAGATTCCTGAGCTACATGTATAAGCTTGCATCACCCTGCAGTACCTTCTTCAAACAGCAGAAGGTGCAACTCGACCGAGCTTTGCGTCATGGAAATCTCTAGAATACAGGTTTTTTTTTTTCTTTGAGCCTCTTCATGCTCCTGGATCACAGAATATAAACTACACATCCATCTGAATCGCTCAGAGGGGCAAATGAGCATGTGTGTTTCACACTTCCTCGTCCAACATGCTCCATTAAAGAGCATTGTTTAAACAGCTTTTTTAATTTAAAAAGCCCTTGCAGCCAGGGAGTGATGTCATTTGTCCTGATGCAAATGTTAGGATCCGCTTTTCACTTGAAGTATGCAAGTGCTCTGCTAAAAAAAAAATAATAATAATAATTAAAAAAACAACAACAACAAAAAAAAAAACACTAAGGCCAGGCGCAGGGCAGGGCGAGGAGAGATGATGTCATAACATGAGCCTGGGCTGGGGCGATTGACATCACAGCTCCCTAATGTAAACCAGACATGAGAGCGTGAGAGAGAGAGAGAGAGAGAGAGACCCACCCAGTCCCTAGTGGTTGTGTGTAAGGAAAGCAGTATATTGTGTGTGTATGTGTGCACTGATTTGTGCATATTACAAGAAACAAGTATAGCTGTAATTGCTAATGTGCTTTTTTGGGGGAGTTATCAGGCGTGCTCTCTATGTAACCGATTTGTTGTCCTTTCATTTAATATATTTTTTTTAGTACAAACTTTGTTACCGATTTTTATTTTATGACTTCTACATTATCGAGTTGGTACAAAACCATTTTACATTTCCAAACATTAACTTTCCAACACATAATTAAAGGTTACAGAAAAATGTTTGTATGTCAGTAAAGAAAGCAGCAGATTACATAAGAGACACTTTTCAGACAAAAAAAAACAATGAAGGCTGCTGGGTTTTGCTGCAAAAATAAGAAGCAAGTGTGATAAAGTCTCTAGAAGAGCTGTGGCTGCTTCTGCAAGATGCTCAGTAACACTTACAGCTCATTTCCTTATAAAACTGCACTAACTGTACCTGAGAATACTATATTTTTTAAAGCAAAGGATCATCACACCAAATATTGACTTTATTCCTTTTATTACTGTTTACTGCTCTTTATAGTGTTTTTGAAACATTTAATTTCATTATTTTTGAAAGCATCTTTGCTCTACAGCATTTCTTTGCATGTGCCTAAGACTTTTGCACAGTACTGTATAAATAACTGAGTTTCATCTCAATCATGAGCACAGAAGAAAAAAACAACAACACTATTGTCATTTTTGCATTTTTAGGGTTTAATCTTACGGGATGCTTCGGTTCAGTTGTGAGTACACAAGACCACATGACCAAACTATCTAGGAATGGGAAAATAAATGCATCCTGATTCTCTTTGATGCACATAATGTCATCATTTACATTTCATACGCCTTTTTAATTGAAAAGTGTCGAAAGCAGGAAACATTTCTGATGAAAAATAACCACTAAATACATTTACTTCTGTCACAATTGTTAAATAATCGCCCAATTGCAATATTTGAGATGATCGGAATCTGGGTTTTTTTCCTTTTTTAATGAACATTACAGTCTAAAAATCATATGTTTACATGGCAGTTCATTGCACCATCATATTTAAATAATTTTACCTGGTCACAGGCTTTAAATTATGGACTATTGTAGTGGACTATTGAATTATATAGGTTTTTTTTTGTTTATATAGTTTTATATTGACTTTTGATCATCATCATTAAACCAAGATAAATAAAATTAGACTTAGACTAACCAGTGTTTATTACTATTATTACAAACATAAAATCATTACTAGAGGCACAAAAATAATTACTCATTCATTCATCTTCATAGCAAAGAAGTTACAAATGTTTGCACACCCTTACTTAGAAATAATTCATTCATTCAGTTTCAGTAAGTGCTTTATTCTGGTCAGGGTCATGGTGGATCAGAGTCTGTCCCAGGAACACTGAGCGCAAGGCACCCCACACACACACACACACACACACACACACACACTCATAGGGCCAATTTAGAGATGGCAAGCTGCGTACTGGCATGTTTTCGGGATGTGGGAGGAAACCGGAGAACCCAGAGGAAACGGGGACACAATAAAGAGGAATAAAACGCTTCAGGATGTGCTGTTATTGGAAAAACATCAATGTGAGGGTACTCCGCTTTGTCGTTGATTATTTTCCTATAACAGCACATCCTGAAGTCTAAAAGGTAAACGCACTTACTTAAGAATTGATAAATAGCTGTTGTTGTGCATTATTATATTACAATTATACCTAGATATTATACTATGATAAGAATGTCATGACAACAACAACAAAAATGTAAGTCTTTAATCACAATCGCAACCGTCAGCCAAAGCCGTTACAGCCCTAAATAAATGAGGCCATTTCATGATATCATACTGAAAGATCTTACTATGAAATTAAGATGCATAAATCAAAATAAGTCAAATCTTGATTGGCCTCGAGATTCCCACCCTTGACAAATAACACTGTGTATTTGTACGACTTCCTAATGTGTGTGTGTGAGTGAGAGAGAGCGATAGAGAGTCTGCCTCAATACAGTGCTGAAAGCTCACTAAAAAGCTTTTCTCCGTCAACCCACTCTCTCCTCTTCTTCGTTCCGACTCTTGAACCGGACATGCGAGAGACCAGAAATGCATTTGCTCATTAAATATTTAACCAGACAGAGACAGCTGTACAGTTCCTCAGTCCTTTAATATGCTGTACCCTCCTCTCTTCTTCCTTTTACTGTTTTCTTTTCCTGCCTCTCAGTTAAGGAAGGGAGAGATGCAACAATATCAGACCACAATGCTTAAAGATGTAAATATGTGACATAACAGTATGAAAAACGATAACAGAAAAGCACACTGTGACTTAAAGCACAGCGTCGGTGAATACAATACAATCGATTCGGATTGTTCAGA